>JAHBCN010001462.1:0-117351 GCA_019359885.1 Listronotus oregonensis
CTTATTTAAAGGAAAAACTTTAGAAATGATCCGTAGAATCGCGACAAAGTATAATACTAAAAAGACATTTAAATCCCAAACCACTCTAAGAAGTATTCTTATTAAGACGAGACCAGACAAAAAAGAAAAAAAGTCTGTATCCAAAAAATTTCCTGTGAATGTTTTGGGTATACAGGGAAAAAAAAAAGGACCATTAAAATTTGGGGAGTTTGAAATACCAAATACATACGAAACGAGGAGAAACGTCGAAGTCAGGAATTGCCAAACACGCATGATCAAAACAACACTTTATACAATGGTCGGAAGCAAAAATTATTTTTGAAGAAACCCATTGGAAGAAAATAAAATTTAAAGAAGCTGTAATAATCATAAACAACCAAAATGTATTTAGCAAGCCTATTATCGACATTTTGAATATCTGGCAGCCGTCGCTGAACGTGAAAAACCGGTCAAGATTCAGTGAACAACGGATAGTTTAAAGGGGTTTTCGCAAGGATGAGGGGATTTTACCATGATTAGCCCAAAACCCATCAACCCCCTTGTGCAGCAATTTTTGGCGAAATGGCGCTCAAGTTGAAGGTCCATCCAAAATCTGCATTTGAGGACTTTATCAGTCGATAAGTGTCATTTTCATTTTTGTATTTAAAAAGGAGAATACTATTATTTATTTGTTTTTGTTTTTCAAAATCACACGAACCAGAAATAGATTACATTGATTCATTCTCAAACACAAATAAAAAGATTTTAGAACATCAAGCTGTATTCTTTAAAATATATTAATTTTTTGTGTGTTAATTCCAATTGATTTTAAAGGTGTAGTTACCATTTACACTTATTATGTTGCATATTCAATTGACATTAAACCGATTTATCTTTAATTTAAATAAAGGAACGCGCTAGATTTTTTGTTTTTTCTCTGAATTAAATAAAGGAACGGAGCAAAAAAATCTAATACTGGAACTTAGCCAGTCTCCTGTCGTCACAAGCCGTTTTAATCTAACGTCATCTTTAAAGGGCCAGACGTAAACTTTAGGTAGCAATTACGACAAAACTATTTTTTTTGAAAATGGTACTTTAATAAGAAAAGGAAGAGGTTTGACGGTTTTTGAATCAAAATAAATTTTATGCAAGGGGCTCGTTGCAATCTTTGTTTAGAAAAATAGAAATATCTTTAGGAAAGTGACTAAACTTACGACTAATATGAATATCGATGTGACGGTGTGCAGGTTTATCAATCTTATTATCGGCGAGGCATCTGTAACTTCCGGCATGTTTGGGCCGAACGGATTGAATTGTTAATGTTTCTCCTTCAGTTCCCAGTCGTTCGTTGTTTTTGTGCCAAGATATTTTCGGCGTGGGATTACCGACAGCTCGACACGTTAGAGTCAAAGTGTCGCCTATGTTTAACTGAAACATTAAGGAAAATATAATTATTTTAATATGGTGATAGAGGCATGTTTAAAATTTTTATAATGTTAATAAAAAAATTTAATATAAATTTGGAAATAAAAAAATAAAAAAAGACAAATTTAATTTCGTATAAATAGTCGAGGCAATGACTTTGTGACTTACACAAACCGCAAATTGCGTTGCTTCAGCCAAAAATGCATTTAAAAAAGGTTTTTTTTGAGACGGCTTTTGGAAGATTTAATAATTTTGTCAATAAAAAACAGTACGGATACAAATCATGTTCCCGGGAGTTTTCGAGGTCGTTGATCACAGTTATGATATTTAAATTAACTCACATCCGACCTAAGCTCAGGAACGCCGATGAACGTCATCTCCGTAAGACTCCCCCAAAATTTACGCGAGAAAGAAGAGACACTCGACGTCCGGGGGTTTTTAGGTCTCTGAATTTAAATATGGCATCGGCGAACACCCCCCGGACACCTGGTGCGCCGGTACCTGGACGTGGATGTCATCGCTGTGAGTTTTCCTGACATGGTTGCCGAAAACAACCCAAAAATCATTGTGGGGACGTTTTTGGGGCGCTGAATCCAATATTTCACGTCGAAAATGACCCCCTGAACACCATAACCCAGCCCTAACGTCATCTCCGTGGGACTCTCCCGACGCCCGAGGGTTTTTTGGGTCGCTTTTGGGTCGACCCAAAAAAACCCTGACGTTCATCGGAGTTCCTGAGCTCCAGGTCGGCTCTGGGTCAATTTGAACATCATAATTGTGATCAGCGACCTCGAAAACCTCCGAGAACCCGATTTGGGCTAGTTCTAAATTTTATTTACAAATTTATTAAGTCTTCCAAAAGCCGTCTCAAAAAATGCATTTTTGTCTGCAGCAATGCAATTTGTGGTTTGTATAAGTCACAAAGTAGGTACATTTTTACAAACAATTTCGAAAAAAAAACCGCAGTCCAATAAAGCTATATATTGAATTTTTAGGAAATTGTTTCTCGACTTGCAAAAAACTGTATTAGCATTCTCTTTGAATAGAGTTTCAGAGCTGTGTAATATTGCCGCCATTTTTTCGGAGTTTTGGTAATAAAAGCCGTCTCCACAAGTGTAACATTGTGGAGGTCAAATACATATATTCTGTGGAATAGTTGGGGGAATCTGAAAAAAACCAGTTATACCAAACCATTTGGTTTTTTTTTTGGGGAATTCATATAAAAATTTTATATATATATATATATATATATATATATATAATATATATATATATATATATATATATTATATATATATATATATATATATATATATATATATATATATATATAAAGTGAAAACCATAAACACTCACGGGGTTTCCCTGTTTTTGTCCGCTTAGTGGAGGGGGCCCCCCTTAAAAATTAAAAAAACCAAAAATTTTAAAACATAAATACATAGATATTTATTAGAATAAGTATCAGCAAATACACATAGGACATATTATGTGTCAAAGCTAGTTATTTATTTATAAAATCTAAAATACTCTGTTGACGCATATTTTGAATTTTTGCTTTAAGAGACCTGATTAAAAAAAGGTCTTCAAATTTTTTAGGTGTTGAAATGCAATGTAGTCGTCTTTTACAAAAGTTTTTAAGTCTTTAATTATTTTATACCTTTTAATATGTAGTAATTGTGTTGGTGCTTTCAACTGCGTCAAGTCGACATCGCTGACTTCTTCCTCTTTTTATTGCAGGATCATGGTCAGTCACATTATCAATGGCGTCGTCAATGTTTGAACTTATTTCTTCTGTTGCTGCAGTATCGTCGATTTCAACATAACTCTTAAGGTTTTTTTTGTGTTATGTTCATTTCTCTGGGACACCTTTCCGTTTGAACTATTGTAGATAAAGGAAGATAGTCTTCGGGATCCCATTCGAATAATGTAGAATCACTGTAATTTTTTTGGAAACCAGCCTTTTTAAAACAATTCTGTATGGTTGCTGATGATACTTTATCCCAGGAAGTTTTAATGTAATAAAGTGTTTCTAAAATATTTATGGACTTCGCAATTGAAACTGATTTTAATTCATCAATTTTTGTTAAAATGTGCTTTAATATTAACCCACGATAATAGAATTTGAAATTTTGTATGATACCCTGGCCTAAGGGTTGAACATTGAGGTGGTATTGAGGTAAAAGATAATCTCTTATATTTTGTAGATTTACCTCACGAAGATGGGATGCTGCGTTATCCAAAAATAATAAAATTTTTCATTTTTGCCTAATCATTTTTCTGTCAAATTGTAGCAACCACTCATTCATAATGTCTTGTGTCATCCATGTTTTTTGTTAAACTTCCAGATTGCCGGTAAGTTCCTCACTGATACATTTTTAAATGCCCTAGGACGGCCGCTTTTCCGATCACTAACAAATCTTCTTTTTGCCCTGCCATATTAGCACAAAAACAAAATTGTAAGCCTTTCCTTGGAAAGTTTCCACCGCTGCATTTTTCCGACCTAAAGGCGAGAGTTTTGTCCGGTAAAGCTCGGAAGAAAAGGCCAGTTTCATCCGCGTTGTATACATCTTCTGGCTGATAACCAAGCAGGAGCGATGGCAAAATTTAATTCTAAACTGATTTACGTCGTCTTGATCAACATCTGCTGATTCTCCGAGATACACTTGAAACTTATTGTATGTCTCTTACGCCATTTTTCCAGCCAACCATTGGATGCGGAAAGTTCGCAACGTTCAATTTTTCTGCTATTTCTTGAGCTTTAGCCTTCACTATAGTGCCTGATATTGAATATTTTGCTACGACACGAGAAAACCAATTGAAACACGCTTTGTCAATTGAAGTCCATCGGGTCCAAAATCCTTTTTTTTGGCCGATATTGCTTCCCGACTCCCACTGCAGGCGAATGTTGTTTTTATTCTTAACGATTTCCGCGGCTTGAGTTTTTCCGATATTAAATTTTTCGGCGAGCTTCCGTACTGATAAACATTCATTTTCCGCCGTATAACAACTTCCATTTTTTCACGCAAACTAAGAAGTTTTTTACTAGGCGCCATTTGATCATCTGAGCATACACTATTTTCAAATCAAATGAAACAAGAACCAGAGATCAAGAACTAAATACATTGAGAGAAATCCCACTCAATAACGGATCGAAACGGTAATTCCCGGAGAAAAGGTAATTCCCTGGCCGGTTTATAGTAATGTCGCCAACATGCCAATAGATATGCAAAAATTATGTATTTTACTACATCAGTCCTGGTTGTTAGAGGTTCGCGTCCGGTTAAGGGAGGTATCAATTTTCTTTTTAACCAAAAAATTGTCCGTGTCCGGTTATTAGAGGTCCGGTTATGGGAGTTAGTTTTAATGGAAAAAATTAGGCAACAGTTTGGTTCCAGAGAAGTTGTCCGTATAAAGGAGGTGCCCGCTTAATAGAGGTGTCCAAGGAAGGTTCACTGTATATATATATATATATATATATATATATATATATATATATATATATATATATATATATATATATATATATATATATATATATATATATATATATATATATATATATATATGAGCCTGACAAAGTAAACTGAGCAGGCAGGTAACTGCGTAACAAAACTATTTGAAACAAAAACAATCTACCTTTTAATTTACTGCAATGACCCGCGGTAGATAAATCCCTAGAATGTGTGCTTTCGGGGACTATATTCATATACAAAATTTACTTACCTCTGTAGTTCTGTTGTCATTAGCATAAAGAGCGATAATCTTTGACTTGACTCTCTTACGATCTTGTGGACAATTTCTGGCTGGGTAGTATCCGATAACGCTAGCTTACAGGAATATTTGCCATAGTCGTCCTCACTCTGGACAGATACCTCCAAAGAGCCGTTGGGATATATTTTGATATTTCCTCTATTCTGGATATTTATTGAACCTTGAAATAATAGAGTGGTGTCTTTGGTCCATACCCTTATTGGCTCATCTGTAAAAACATCAACAAAAACAAAGTCGGTAAAAAAAGAGGGTTATATGCAATAGACCCCTCACACATATATTTTTTATTGACTACAATTAACCCGTTGTACCTAGATAACAATTCTGATAAATTTTTTATGCGTAATTTTGTAACAGAGCTAAAACAATTTAAAATTCACATTTAAAACGTCACGAGCCTCTATCCATACATATTCATAATTCTCGCTAATACATGCAAGTGCGGCTAAGTTCCAATATTACATCTGGAATAAGAGCGGATTAAATAGAATAGAAAGTGGAGCCAATCCACGTATTAAAACAGTATGGATTTTGAATCAGTGAATAGGTGTCATTCCTTTTTGTTTATTTAAAAAGTAGACTACTCCATACTGTCCATTTTGTTTAATAAAAACCCAGGAACAAAAATGTACTGTGTTGATTCAAAAAGTCAGTAACCATGTTTAAAACAACAAAAAATGTATTACATTGTTTTAAAAAGCGGATAATTATGATTACTTCTGGTGTTTTTCTTAAACGATAATGACCTGATTCTAGAGTTTTAATCTGTTTTTCATGTAATGTATTTTTTTTTCAATTCATTGCGATGCATTTTGACGATGTAATTACTCTTAATATTTAACATTAGATAGGAATAAAGAAACGCGATGGATTTTTCCTTTTTTTTGCTCTAAGTGAAATAAATTAACCGAGCTAAAAACTAATATTGGAACTTAGCAGACCTCATGTTGTCACAAGCCATTTTAGTCTGCCGTCATATTTAAAGGTCAGACGCAGATGAAGCTGATGGTTCTTCACTAGGCAAAGGAAAAAATTTGGGGTGTTTTTGAATGAAAATAAATTACGGATATCTAAAGGCGTATTCTTACGGTTCAATTTTGGTTGATCGACTTTAGTGTGTGTATGTAAGTTCCCATTTTAATCGTTCAAGTTTTGTTGATGAAACATGTTCTCAAAGTTATTTTTATTCGATTTTTGTTGATTACTACTGTTAATCAACCAACAGTTTTATCTTTAAAGGTTAGAGATGAAAAAGAACTTGTACAGAAGTTTTGAATAAAGTTTTTGATAAAGGACCAGAAGGATTTACTGGGCAAGAAAGTACTTTATCTTTTATCCGATTGTTAAAACGATCTTTGGCCTCTGAGTTAGTTTGATTACCCCGATTTGTTGCTTAAATGCTAGCCTTTTCATTCGGGACTAGGGTTTTAAAGAACCTTTAGGTGAGCTTGAATTTTTAAAAGTCTGGCTTTGTCAGAAGATTTAGAAAACCATGGTTTGTGATTTGAAGCTTTGGAGCTCTTTTTGGTATAAGAAGTAAAGGTCTCAATGCCGAGTTTAATTGTATCGATAAGTTTTTTACAAATTTCTGCTAGTGGGACTAACTACGACGAAGTAGCGATGAGAACATTAATATTACAAAATAAAATCGGTTCATAAGGGCCCCAAGCTCCAAAACAAACTCATTTCATCATTCACACCCCATGGCGGCGTAGGCGCTTACGTTGACCTGGCTTGTGCTGGTTTCTAATCTTAAATAGGGAAGGCCTAATATTCTTTGGCTTAAACTTACCTTCAGATCGTCTACTAAATTCATCTGCTGTATATGCCGGACCTCATCTGAAAATTCCCACACCAAGTTCTTTGATTTCCTTTTAATAAAGACACTATTATTTTCCAGCTTCCAGTGGCCGAGGTTATCATCCTCGAAGATTTTAATGTTTACAATAAGGACTGGCTAGGTTCTACAAAAACTGACACACAAGGCATACCAGGCGGAAATTTCGCAATCAGAATCTTGCTCACCAATTTAATTATGGAACCTACCTGCTTTCCTAGAGTTCCCACTCATAATTCTAACCCCTAGATCACTTTCTTACTTCAGTTCCCGAACTCTACTAAGGATCAGTAACTGCTCCCCTTGGTCGCTTAGATCTTGGTTTGGTCACCGTATCATACTCTTTACATTTTGAGACAACTGAATGCATGCCGTCAAAAAACCGTCTGGCACTACAACTCGGCCGACTGGAATGGTCTTAGAGATTTCTTTGGCACCTACCCTTGGGATCCTACCTGCTTTTTCACTTACGATCCTTTTGAAATATGTAAACAACTAATCAAAACAATTCAATTCAATTCAGAAACCTATATTCCTCATACCAAAAAGACCTCCATAACTTCAAATCACAAATCTTGGTTTTTTAAATCCTGTGATAAAGCCAGACTTTTAAAAACCCAAGCCCACAAAAAGTTTTTTGAAAACCCTAGTTACGAAATTCGACAGGCTAGCATCAAAGCATAAAATCGGTATAATCAAGATATCTCAGAAGCCAAAGACCGTTTTAACAATCGTATAATAGATAAAGTCCCCCCTTGTTCGAATGGCAGTAAAGCTTTCTGGTCTATTTAAACTTTAATAGGTAATCAAAAATAATAGTTTTACAAAAAAGTTTTTTGAACTTTGGATATATTCAAAATGCAAAGGAGACCAGAACACTAGAGCTATTAAAAATGTTCTTTCTTGCTATAGGCACTTCTGTCTTAGACAGAAAACATTGGATGTGCGGCACTCTTATCACTGTGGTATTCACTTTTAAAAAGATATGTAGTATATTTATATACCTTTAGAGGATGCTTGACAAGGCAATATCACAACACTAGGAATAGTCTGTATAAAAGTCTCTGCTTTCGATACTATCTTGACATCCACTTCATTGCCTAATTCTTCTGGAGGTTCTTCATCTCCATCCTCATCTTCTCCTACATAATAGTCTTGATCTTTTTGGAGGTTTGGGTCACCATCTTCTAGCTCTCCGTAAACGTCTTCATCTTTATCTGTGTTAACTGAAACAAGAAAGAATATTTTGACTAAAAATCAAAAGTAATTGTAAAGTCTATCTATGGATTATTGAGGTGTATTTGTTAATAATACAACTCTAAGTTATAAAATTGCAACGTAAAGGGGCGTAGCTTAAAAAATGTAGGCCATTGCAAATTTCTATTACTTTTTAAATATCCTTCAAGGAAGTTATAAACATGTTATAGTGTGGGAGGAGTGGAGGGTTGAAAAAACGTTATTAGTAGCCGCTTTATTTTATTAAATTTTATTAGTTTTCTAATAGGTCAAATCCGACGGTCGCATTGCCGAAAATAACAACAATGATATTAATAAGGAAAAAAATTAAACTAAATTTTAAGAAATTTTGCGTTAAAAAATTCTGCAAGCTTTTTACTTTTTAACACGTTTTGTCATAAATGAAAACGTCATAAAAAGTTGTCAAAATTTCATAATTTTTTAAAGCAAAATTTCTTGGAATTTAGTTTTTTTTTAAATTTTACTTTCATCTTGACAACGGTGGCTGACTTGCCACCGAAACGTAGATTAATATTTTTTATTATTTTGGGTTTTTTTTGGGTTTTTTTTTCCTTTTCATGGCAGACGATCTGCAAGTTCATAGGGGTCAATAGGGCTGAGCAGGCTCAGCTCGCTATATCCCGGGACCTGGACCAAAGTGGTCCCATTTTCTAGAAAATTTCAAGGTAAGTACTTCCAAAGAAAACATATTAAAACAAGTAGATTTTATCTCAAGCGTACGTTTTATTTATTTAATTCAGATGAAAAAAGGGCCACAGAGTTTTGGGTAACGACATACGCCACGAACGAAATGCCGAGTATTGCTGCCTAATGTTTTAGAACTTAGAGCTTTATTTAAGGTAATCAAAGTATACATTTTCTTTATTAATATAGTGAAAATATTAGCATTGGTAGTTCTATGATTCGGATTATAAAGATCCTTAAGTATAAAGAAGAATGAAAATCTTGTGTAAGCAAGAATATCTATGCTATAAGGATGAAATAATCCGTAAAGTTTTAAACTTTTGTAGCTGCAGTGTAATTAAATTAATGCTTGTTTTTAATATTTTTTGATGTTTAGTTGAAAGATGATGATGAAGCAGAGATTTTAGAGGAAAAACAGTTAGACTTAGTGATGAGCGAGACCGGTCTTGGTCTTGGTCTTGCAGCAAGACCAAGACCAAGACCAAGACTGCCTTTTCGCTTGCAAGACCAAGACCAAGACCGGGGTATGCAAGACCAAGACCAAGACCGTTTGTGCAAGACTACGCAAGACCAAGACCGACCTGCAAGACTCTTGCACTTCTGCAACTTTTTTTGATATTGTAATATTTTATTGCTATATTTAATATACAGAGGCATTTCATACAGACATGACAAAAACTGTGTCAAGAACTGTCAAACGAGGCGATTATTTAATAAGTAAGAGTTTCTTAAATCAAATAATAATTAAATCGATCACTTTGTTCTTTTAGTTCTATAGTTCTTTAACAACGATAACGAATAAATTTAATAACATGTTTCAAAAATAATGAGATGGTGACTCAATGGTCCGACAAAGCTTGACATCTCCAAAATCGTTTACGACAGAGAAAAACTAGGGGTACAAAAGTTATGGAAGCTGAATATTACTTTCATAATATCAATGTTTTTTTTTAATTAGCTATCACGTGATGCAACTTACAGGGTGGATCAAAAATCTCCAAAATCCAGAAATACATTATTTTTGTTTCACACTGTAAGCAGGTAGCTTCTTAAAATTAAGATAATGTGAAAGTAATGGATTAATAAAAAAAATATTTGCCATGTGATAAAGGAATACTTTTTATATAAATGGATTGTAAAAATCACTTCCGGTTTAGACGGAAAAGTCAAAACCGAAAATAATATTTAAAAACAATCTACGTCGACATTGTTCCTATATAACAACAAGCATAATATACCGGATGGCAATTTTTTCTAAATAGATTTTTCGCCATAAATTTTTTATTTTAGGAGAAAAGCTAAAAATAAGTAGTGTTTTCTTAAGTGGCAGTGGATTACTGCCTATAATTTTTGTATGTTTAGTTTTTCACTATAATGGACGATTTAGGAGATATCGAGCTTTGTCACACTATTGGCCCCCCTTGAATCTGCAGATTGTTTATAAAGTATTTTTACAAACTTTGTACGACAAATTCTTAACCAATTTAAAGGTAAAAAGTTCATATTAACTGAAAAGTTTTTTAAATAACTTTTCTTTTGAATCAGAAACCAATGATTACATATCAGAATTATTTTCACATATATTTCACATCTGGTTGAAATTAAAAGTCTTTTTTTTCTGCTCACACAGTAAACAGTTTTGTATTTGCTTAAATTTTATCTGCTTCTTTAAAGGAAATTTATATAATTCTTCTAAATTCTAAATGTTTCTATATGCCACCAAATGTATAAAAGAAGGTTGTGTCTTAATTTAACCAAAAATAGAGCGGTATAAAGGGGTGGATTTACGCAAAGGCTGAGTAGGCTAAAACCTAGGGGGGCAAATATTATGGGCGGCAAATTTACGATTAATATTTTAAAAAATGTAATGGTAAATTATTTTTTTTTTATAATTCAGCGAATAGATAAAAAAATCTTCAAATTTGTTTGTTTTAAAGAATTATTAATTAATTTTCTGTATGTTTTACTTTTGTTAAATTTGTTTAATATTTTTTATGAGAATTACTAGTGTAGTTTACATTCAAAAAATTTTGACATATTAGGGCGGCAAAAATTTAGTAGCCTATGGGCGAAAAAAAAAAATAAATCCGGCCTTGGCGCTATAGTAAAAAAAACGCTTTCATTAAAAATATGCTTTTTAATCAAATAATTTAAATGTACGTTTTAGATTAAAACTGGTATATTTTAAAATTTTTAAGCAAAAAATATAGTTCCCATCTTGATTTATATTTACGTATTAAAAAGATATATTTTATTCAAGATTGCTTAGTTTAAATTATTACTACCAAAAAGAAGCAAGACCAGCAAGACTCTTGCAGCAAGACCAAGACCGGGGGTAAGAGCCCAAAACCAAGACCAAGACCAAACAAGACCGCCCAGACCAAGACCAAGACCAAGACCAAGACCAAGACCAAGACCAGGACCAAGACTAGCCCGGTCTTGGTCTTGGTCTTGTTTTGCTCATCACTAGTTAGACTTATTACATTTCCTTTAAAGAAGGATTGTATTTTAGTTATACAAGTAAGCAAACGTTTAACTAAGCACTGGGTACCGTGTGAATCAGGATTAAAGATGTTAAGCCATTTTTTCCTTAGTTTTGTTAACGGTGTCCAATTACCAGAACATCAAATTATAGCATGCCACAGCAGCTTTAGGTACCACAATAGGAATACGATGGACGTTAAACAAATAGCTACCACCTCTGAATTACCCCTCATTAGTATCTGGGTAGATAGCCGAATTTTTGTATTTATTTATCAAACATATATTAATTAAACTTCGTTGAAAAATTATTATTATTTTTTTTAACCTAAATATTTAAATTAGGACGATTTATTTTTCGCCAAATATTTTAATCTTAATCAGAAGTAGGTCAGTGCAAACTCTATTTTTAATCAAAATTTATTCAGGGACTATTCATCGACATACATAACTTTGCGTGTGTATAATGTTGATGAGAATGACGTCACAGACGATGTATTTTTAAGAATACATTTAGCCAATTGGTGTTTTTTTAATTCCTATTTCCTAAAATGTTTATGAGACCGTTTATTTCGGGAAATCAAAAAATATTTGGAAAATGAGGAATCTGATAAATATAAAAGTTAATGACGTAACAGCCGAAAGTTTACCGACACTGTCGGTTAAACATTATTAAAGACCTATTCACAATGTAATTCTTTGTGTCAGAATATGTCCGCCCTGAAAGTAAAATTAAGGCGAATCACAATTCAGGTTAAAAAATTTGGATCTTATATGAGACGATTTTAATTTGTGATCTGATAAAATATCTACATACAGGGTGGCGCAAAACGAACGTTATGATTTAAACACTATATAAATTTTTTATTCATAAATAAATTTTTAACATTATGTTATGAAAATGCAGTCTGTAAATGGGAAATAATTTAAGCCCAAACGTAAAAAATAAAATCTCGCAGATGTCTCCCATTTTCTGCTTCTACTTTACCTAAGTCTTGCCCTTTCCAACATATGTGCCATGACTTTTTGCAAAATGTCAGGTGTTATGGCACGGTTTTATTGTAAATGTCATGCCTTAGTAAAGGGATGGTTTGTGGCTTATTAACTTACTTAGACTTTTTTCTTTAAATAGCCCTAAAGCAAAAGGTCTGAAGCAGTTAAATCTGGCATTGCGATTGTCTCTATCTTTTTGCTGTAACTCAACAGCATAATCAAGCCCTTGCTGGTAGTCTGTCGGTCTTATTTCTTGCACCAGCTAAATTTTATGGGAAAACATGTGCAATGTAGCCAAAGTTGTGCCAAACGTCTTCTTGTTGATGTTTCAGGACTCTTTTCACGCTTTTCCGTTCCCATTCCATATTTTCACCGGTGCATGCTGTACGTGGACATCCAGCACCAGAAAGATTTCTTACTAAACCGTGTTGCTTAAAATTAACAACCAATACGCATGCTGCGTCAAAATAACTAACATTCCGTTGGAAAAAATAAGACTCAATAATTTTCGTGCTTCTTTCCAAATTTTTAAAACAAAAGAGAAAATAAAATTATAAATAAAAAAGTTGTAAATCATTTATATCACAACCTTCATTTTGCACCACCCTGTACTTTGATTTCAAAACAATATTTCGCAATATTATGTAATAAGTGAATTAGGTAAACTTAAAAGTATGCCTTAAATTCAAAAATACAATAAAATGCAGTACTATGATTTATATGTATATTTTCTCATGGAATATGTAGCAATATTAACAGAGGACTTTATATTAGGTTTAGAGGGAAAAAATACCGTATCATGCAGCAAATTTTACAGACTGGATACGCCAGGGCTGAAGGAACGGGTAAAGTATTCTGAAGAACACTGATAAATAAAACTACTATGTTTTTTACCACTAAAACACACTCATTTTAGTGGTAAAAAACATAGTAGTTTTATTTATCAGTGTTCTTCATGATGATTAATTACCACATAGTAACGGCTAATAGCATCAATTTTTTTAAAGTATTCTGATTAGTAACAAGTTTGGTGTCTCTTTAGATGAACTGTAGAGAGTTGCATAAGAGTGGGACTTTTGTTGCTCTATAAGATGCTAGGAAAGCAAAGCTACTGGCTAATTTTTCGAAGCATAAGTCGTAAAAATGAAGATCCAAGAAAATTAAACTTTTTTATCAAAATGAGGTTAGGGTAGTGATGAAAATTTCCGAAAATTTATATTTAAAAATCTTTCCGAAAATGTATCAGGAAACTTTGAAAATATAGAAATAAAAACTCCAAACCTAAAAAAGTAAACATTTAATCATGGGTAATACCATAAATGCTCAGATTTGGCCGGATATTTTGAGGAACGAGTTAAATCCAAAACCAGCCAAAAAATATCTGGCTCAAAATGGTATTTGGTAAGACAATTGCGCGAAAGAAACAAAGTTAAAAGCAAAATAAGAATGGACGACACGATTAATAGAATCGTAAACTTACCTTTGTTTTAGCCAGTGACATTTTCCCTTTTATTCGATAGCAAATTTCGATTATTGACATTTCAAATGGGGTTATTTATACATGAGTGAAATTGGTAAATGAGAACACAGTTTTTACTTTGTTTACTATCACTATATTAATTAATTTATAAAACAGTGACTGCAGTTTCGAGTACTACTACATTATCAAACTGAAAACTTAAACTACAATCTAAACAAACCCAAATATTCTTAAATTACATAATAAAGCGGCATAAGAGGGAATTCGAATCGGTATGGTCATTTAATAAGTTTATTGAAGGGTTTTTATGGTCTAAATATTTCAATCGATTCAAAATATTGATTTTTTGCTTTTTGGCGCGTAATGATATTTTTAATTTACTTTCATCGGAAAAGAGTGTCCGATTCTATAAATGGTTTGCAAATTTGAATTATGTTTCTTTAATAAAAATGATGACCTATGTTCCTTATATCTAGTTATAAAGTTTCTGCCAGTTTGTCCAATATATAGGCTATTACATTCATCACAATTTAATCTATAAACTCCTGATCTTTTAAGCGGAGGGTTTTCTTTTACATTAAAAATAATTGGGATAGTTTATATGATGGTCTAAAAACAACTTGAATATTGTTTCTTGTTAATATATGGGCTATTTTATCGAAATTGTTCCAAAATATGTTTAAAGAGTGTATTTTTATCTGTTTTGTTTGTTGAGTGGGTATATTTGATGTGTTGTGTTTTGTTTACGTTTTTTATTCACTAGTCCTGTCAATCAGTTGAGAACTATAACTGTTTTTTGCAATTTGTTTAATTGTATTAATTTCTTTCGTGAGACTGTTATAATCTAAGGGAATGGAGAATGCTCTATGTATCATAGATCTGTAGGCGGCAAGTTTATGAAAATGGATGTGATGAATTATTTGGTATGGTTATCGGTGTATGTTGGTTTTCTAAAAATATCAAAGGTGTATCTATTGTTGTCTTTGAAATAGAAATATCCAGAAAATTTATTCGGTTACTTCTTTTTCCATTGTAAATTTTACTTTACTATGTAGGTTGTTCAGTTGATTTAATGTATCTTTTAAATCATTATCGTTACCCTAAAACAGACAAGTATATCATCTACATATCTATACCAAAATTGTATATTATCTGGTATTTAGTTTTCAGAAAAGACTCTTCCAGATTAGACATAAAATTTCGGCAAGAAGGGGACTAAGTGGAGAGCCCATAGCTAACCCATCTTCTTGTTTATAAAATTTGTTGTCATACTGGAAATAGTTTTCCGAAAGACATAGTTCAAAAAGGGATAAAATTTCATCACATAAATATCAATCCGGTTATAAAAGATGAAATTTTATCCCTTTTTGAACTATGTCTTTCGGAAAACTATTTCCAGTATGACAACAAATTTTATAAACAAGAAGATGGGTTAGCTATGGGCTCTCCACTTAGTCCCCTTCTTGCCGAAATTTTTATGTCTAATCTGGAAGAGTCTTTTCTGAAAACTAAATACGCAGATAATATACAATTTTGGTATAGATATGTAGATGATATACTTGTCTGTTTTACGGGTAACGATAATGATTTAAAAGATACATTAAATCAACTGAACAACCTACATAGTAAAGTAAAATTTACAATGGAAAAAGAAGTAAATAACCGAATAAATTTTCTGGATATTTCATTTCAAAGACAAAATAGATACACCTTTGATATTTTTAGAAAACCAACATACACCGATAACCATACCAAATAATTCATCCATCCATTTTCACATAAACTTGCCGCCTACAGATCTATGATACATAGAGCATTCTCCATTCCCTTAGATTATAACAGTCTCACGAAAGAAATTAATACAATTAAACAAATTGCAAAAAACAACGGTTATAGTTCTCAACTGATTGACAGACTAGTGAATAAAAAACGTAAACAAAACACAACACATCAAATATACCCACTCATAAAAACAAAACAAGAAAAAAAATACACTACATTAACATATTTTGGAACAATTTCAGATAAAATAGCCCATATATTAACAAGAAACAATATTCAAGTTGCTTTTAGACCATCATATAAACTATCCCAATTATTTTTTAATGTAAAAGAAAAAACCCCTCCGCTTAAAAAATCAGGAGTTTATAGATTAAATTGTGATGAATGTAATAGCCTATATTTGGACAAACTGGAGAAACTTTATAACTAGATATAAGGAACATAGGTCATCATTTTTATTAAAGAAACATAATTCAAATTTTGCAAACCATTTTATAGAATCAGGACACTCTTTTCCAGATGAAAGTAAATTAAAATATTACATTACGCGCCAAAAAGCAAAAACTCAATATTTTAGAATCGATTGAAATATTAAGTACCATAAAAACCCTTCAATAAACTTATTAAATGACCATACCGATCTTCGGGAATTCCCCTCTCTATGCCCTTTATTATAGTAATTTAAGATATATAAGTTGGGTTTGTTTAGGGTTGTAGTTTGAAGTTTTCAGTTTGATAATGTAGTAGTACTACGAAACTGCAGTCACTTTTTTATAATTAATATAGTGATAGTAAACAAAGTAAAAACTGTGTTCTCATTTACCTGTTAAAAATGAACTATCACAAAGTAACGGACACCTCAATTCAATATATGAGTGAAATTGTCATCCAAAAGTTAAAACGCGGAATACATTGATAAAAATAAAAATTTGAGTATTGGAAATACAAAGAAAACAGTGAAATTTCTTTTAAAAATTATTACACACGACCACGAGACACAAGTTGTGCAACTTGGTCAAGAGGCATATCATCATCGATATCATTCACACCTGGAATATTGTATTCAGCATCAATGCCGTTTTCATGGAAGTGCAATTAAACTTCTTCTATTTATTTTATTATTCGTAATCGTAATAATATACGTACTTTTTCGGAAATTATTTTTCTAGTGTAAAATTTGTACTGCTCAAAAGTATAAGAAATATATAGAAATCTTTGTTTTGATATTTAAGTTTCCGCAATTTCCAGTATTTCCGAGACAAGTATGACAATTTCCAATGTTTCTATTTTCATGGATATATTTTCATTGGTAATATTTCCATTTACAACACTAGTCATGATTAAGATTAAGATTACTTTTTTGGATGGAGTGAAGAATGCTAAGATATGTGGGCAACGCCATTTTTTATACATAGAGAGTACAGATTAGAAAAAAGATGAATGTTATCTGAAGCGAAAGAGGAATCCCGGCATTTTCGAAATTCCTGTTGCAATTAAGGTCATTCACGAAGGTAACGTTCACAAGGTCAAACGACTCTATGTGCTGCAGAACTTTCCTGGTCATGAATAAGCTATAAATATTTATTTTTGCTGATACGTTGCTTAATTTATTCTAATTAAAATGTATATAATTATTATAATTAAATTAGCCCTTAAGATTTTTTACAATAAACTTTTAATTAAAGGTGAATTAAACAAGATATATTACAAACAATGCTATTCCGGTATTAGAAACAATTATATCATTGATGCAAGCCATAACAATGTTACATTGAAGGATATCGGTATTACCTACACGATAAAAGGATTTTTTATTGTCAGTGTGTAATAACTTTATAAATAAATCAATTAGTTAACAAACATGTTGTTACTATGACGTAATTACGCTTATCACTTGTTTACTTTCTGCTTTTATGTATACTTCACTTAAAAATACTGTAAAATAGAATTCGTAAGACTATTTTGAGCCATAAGCACCTTACTTAGTAGATATTAAGAAAATAAATTTAATATGTTTAATGGCCGGTTGCACCAACAATTTTAAGAAACCCTTAGCGTTAAATATTTGTTAAATCTCCAATGCAGCCAATTACATCGCTTTTTTGGTCATTTTAAGGATTACCTTGTACTGAGGGTTCCTTCAAATTGTTGGTGCAACTGGCCATAAAAGGCTTGGATCTTTTTTAAAATAATTATTAAATTGTTTGATCCAGTATAACTGTTATTCTACATATCGTAAAAATCAAAGAGTTCAATGACCGCAAGCTTTCAGTAATTCACTGGCATTGTAACAATAAGTTTTAAATTTTTACAATTTTTTGCGAGAAAAATTTATCTTGCTTTACCCATTTATCAAAGTACAATGCACAAAAGTACCTATATTTTTTTAATGAATTTGCCATCCTTTCCTTACTTTTTTGGTATGCTTTAGTCTACAGTAAATGAAAATATGAAAAATATTCCATTGCATAATAATTAACATACTTGGCAGAATTTGGCTCGCAGTTATCATTGCAATGCCAAGTTATTGGCAATATTTATAGTATTTTTAGTCTAAAACTACATTTATTTATTATCTTTCATAAAATGTCTACAATTACTTGTTTTAATTTATTAAATTTTAAAGTGTTTTATTATACACTGCATGTTTCTAACTTGACATAACAGCCCAATTTCAATTTTTTTTTTTCAGTATCGTTTGCGAGATTAAATAACAAAATCGGTGTAAAAATAGTGCATTTGGACGTAAAACCGGCCGTAAAATCCGAAAAGCAAAAAATATACAGAGTACCCCATTCCAAATTTCCAGTTATTTCCGGTGAAACCGAACATCGGAGAAGTTTATTATACATGCATAAAAAGGCGTTTCATTAGACTAACAAGCACATCAAGTTTCATTAATATCAATAAAGAAATAATCACTTAAATTTATAAAATATTCCTAAATAATATAAACATGTTACTGCCATAGAAGTTTCTAAAAAGCTTGAATTTTCCTTCCTACCCCTACACTATTTTTATGTGATAACTTAGACACAACTTGAAAATTTTTTCCCATATCGTAGAAATATTTTTTCACCTCTTGATTTTATTCTTTCTCTTTAATAATAACCCCACTCTTATCATAAAGCTTCTTCGTTTTGCCCACCGACTAGCCGTAGTGGATCTGTTTTTCGTTTGTAGTCAGTACCACGTCTTCTGTTCCGAAGAATAAACCAGTATAATTACTCTATTTGCAGCTGACATAAAGAAACACAAAGATTCTCTTCATGCATCCCTTTATGGGTTACAATCCATCTTAAGAAACCGAAAACTTCGTACTTTGTCGGCTGTTCATTCCCAGATATTTGTTTACTTTGGAACAGCCCCTAAAGGCTAAAAGGCTAAGTACTATCGTACAGTAAATGCTTCTTTAAAGGTGATACGTCACTAACCGAAACGTTGTGTATCAATAATTAACAAATAAAGTCCATGGAAGCCAAGATTTTAGTGTTATTGAAACCATAACATTGTCTAACACTTTCAAAGAAACGTTGCAAGCCCGGTACGGACTCGGTATCAAAGAAATATTTAAAGGCTACTAGAAGACCTGGTTTAACCTCACAAAAGAATATGCCCACATTGAGTTCCTATGAGAAGCCAGAAATAACAACATTATACCAGTTGGTTTTCGCCTGAAGTCACCAATACCAGGAGAAAGAGCTAAGTGTATTCTTGAAGAAGTCAGCAAATCGCTGCTCTAATTCCAGATTAATTACCACCGATGGAAGAAATCACAGTTGCTGCTAGAAAATACCCAGCGATATGAAGATTTTAAGGAATACGTACAGGAAGATGACTATAACCCAGTTATCACTTGAAAACGGTTGGAGATACATCACTAACCGAATCGTTGTGTATCAATTAAGAAATAAAGGCAATGGAAATCTAAGATTTAAGTGTTATTGTACCGTGAATGTATTAAGTGAAGTATGAGGTAAGTAGGTTCCACAGCCTAGACACCGTAGGGATGAGGAAATGAAGTCCCCTACAACTTCCAGTGGGCAAGAGAAGGAAGCTTTTTTGTAGAAGTGAAGTCATTAATAGGGCTTTTTTGAACCAAATTAAAAAAACTAAGGGTTGTAAGAGTCGCCATTCCCCAGAGGGTCTAATATGTGGAACTTGCAGCCTACAGAGTCTTTTCTAATAAACCTTTTAATCTTTTAAGGCCCAGGCTAGTAAATTACCCTCTACTTTACATAGAATTAAAACAATACTTAGGCTTTCATCTTTTGTATACTTTCTTAGGATAAAACAATCTAAATATTAGTGTTCTATGTTCGGGATATCTTAAAATAGATGCTCAGGGCGCCCCCTAGACTTAGATGACCCCATACGCGAGTCGTAACTATTTTTTATAAGCCGTCAACGTTTTAAAGAATAAGACACAATTTTGTTACATTTCTAACTTGAACAAATAAACAAGTAAATGTTTATTTAAACTTAAAACAAATTAACATTAAGTATGCATTTTTATATTCATTTTACTGCTTTGTTTACAGAACTGCTGCAACGCCAGTGAGAAAATATGTGATAATTGCAGCAATTTTAATTATTTCGTGTTTAGTTTTGACTTTTAGTTAGGCGTAATTGAAACTAAAAAAGTAATTAATTAATATAGTGCACTGTAGGAGTTGTATTCGTTTAGCTGCATTTTATTTTCTAGTTGTTGAGAAAAACAATTAATTTAATATTTCCGTGTATCGGTGGAAGGAAAATTTCCATTAAATAACGGGGTAATATTAAGTTTACAACACGTATAAACTGGAAATTACAGACAATTATTATTTGGTTCATAAGCTTGTTTTATTAGAAAACCAAAAATTGCCTACAAGAAAACAGGTAATTTCCTAACTAGTGTGGAAAGTAATATTTCTCCGCATGCGACTGCCCTGAATCCAAACAGAAGGCGGACAAAACCGCCAAGGGTTCCCTGGCTTTAAACAGAAAGCGAATAGGACCGTTTTCATAGGGTAAGGCCGGAGATGCGGCATCAGAAAGAACATCTGGTTCCTGTAACAAGGACCTGGTAGCTACCCACGTCACTAGACCGGGAGAGAAGGGTATGATGGATTTAATCGTCTCACTCACGTCATACTCTCCAGGAGACAGGGACACCAGAACACACCAGAACACATCAGAACACATATTGTGCTCGTGTCCGGTAACCACACGAGTAAGAGGAGATGTAAGAACTCTCTTCTACTCTGGTATCAGATTTATTAGAAGTCCGATCCTATTGGGAGAAATATACAAAGGTGTGAGCCATAATAGACGGAGCGGTCGCAGTGGAGGGCGTAAAAAGTCCACTCATTTTAAACCTAACATAAAACAAAGAGCAAATTTTTGTCTACGAACGTGAGGAAACAAAAAAAGGCATTATTAAACAATGTTTAGTTAATTAAAATTCCCAACGCTGTGTTCGCACGTCGATGTCGTGATTGGGCCCACTAGGATCTTTTGTGATATGCGCTGGAGTTGTCAGCAACTCCAACCCGCTGGAGTTGCCGGTTGCCGCTAGCGTATGGGACGGGATCTAAAGCTAAGACAAACACAAGGCTTAACTCAAGGTTTTAGTATACCGTGCTGATGAATGAAGGACATCCTGTACCTTAAAGAGGTGTCTCCAAAGGTGCCTCTGAGATACAGGGCGAACTCTCGGAGTATCTAACCTTACTGCGGTAATGCGGGGCTCTGCCGTAGTGGACTATTACTTTCCTAGCTTCAAACAGAAAGCGGACAGAACCACTTTCATAGAATAAAAGTGACAAAGGTGCCTCTGAAGTCACAGGCGCCTGTTTCAAGGGAAGTGCTAATCTATCCCAAACAAGCAGGTGCTTAGGAAGGGATCCCTGAATACAAACAAAAGGCGGACAGAACCGCTTTTATAGAAAAAGGGTTTCCTGGCTTTAAACAGAAAGCGGATGGAACCGTTTTCATAGGGAAAGGCCAGAGATACAGCCATCAGAAGGTACATCAGGTTTCTGTAACAAGGACCTGGTAGCTACCCACGTTACTATACCGGGAGAGGAGGTCATGACGGATCTAATGGTCTGCTTGTCATACACCAGAAAATATATTGGGCTTCTGTCCGGTAGCGGCACGAGTGAAGGGTGATGAAAAAGCTGTCTCCCAGTTTGATATTGAAATCATTAGAAGTCTAATCCTATTGAGAGAAATATAATAAGGTATGAGCCACAATAGACCGAACGGTCACAGTGGAGGGTGTAAAAGGTCCACTTACTTTAAACCTAACCTAACCTAGTTAATTAATAACATCTAATATTTTATTTATAATTTACTGTAAAACTTATTAGCTATAACAGGATCAGCTATAGATGAAGAAAAAGTTCATACTTAAACGTAAAACAGAAATATAATAGACCCATCAAATCCTTCATCGCTAAATTGAAATGTAAGGCTTTAGTCTACAAGCATTTAATTAAAGGTAATTTAAAAAATTAACACTGAAAAAAAATATTTTAAATTTAAAATTAATTTTGCATTTTAAGTAAGTAATACTTTTTAAATAAATAATAGCCGTTTAACAAACCAGATGATCAAGACAAGAGTAATAAGAGTTGAGAGCATTAATTGCCAAGTAATGCCCAATATTTTTTTGACGCGCGTTTTATTATTAAATTGTGAAAATTGTTCTTAAGTTTTTCCTGGAATGTATTTCGCTTCTAGGCAACTTACTTGGCAGATATTTTAATGGTTGTTTTTTTTTTTATTGACGAGGTCATAAATAAACCACATGTTTGTTTTGTGTATTTTTGGTTGCTATAATCGTTTATAAATAGAAAATCCTGCAATAATGAGGGATGTTAATGAATGATTTTATATACGCTAATCATGCTTATAAATAAAGGATTGCTAAAAAATATTTTTTTAGCGATCAAAAATGTCTTAGAATATATTTTAAATATGTTTTATATAATTTAAGCAATTCTCGCATTTATTTAGATGTTTACTCGTTACAACATTGGTTCTATCAAAAATAATTTTTATTTACATTTTCTTAATAAATATTTATTGGGAGAATTTGGTTTTGATGCGTACCATAAACAATGGATTATGAAAATTGTGACAATGTTAATTGAATTTTATGTTATTTACCATTCACCCAACATTTCTAGAAAAAAAAATATTTGCCTGTTAAATCGTCGCTGTTATTACGAAGGGGCCTATCTAGATTTTTACAACTTTTCAGGAGAGCGGTTTAAAGAAAATTGGTGTCATCATTTTGGATATATCGCTAACATTTGGATCATATTTTATTTTATTTTTTTACAATAACATAAATAAATCAATGCAGAAACATGAGGCATATTCATTTTTTTTTAATTATCCGTGTTTTGTTTAAATAAAATAATAATTAAGATAGGCCCTTTCGTAAAAATAATAACAAGTTTACGTTTGTGCATCAAACCAAATTGGCCCCTCTATTATAAAAAATAAATGTTTTTTTCAATAAAAACCTAGACGATTTTTTAAACTTTTTGTCTATTTATTTTTATTTAAAGAAAATATGCAAATCATATAATTATTCCATACCAAAAAAATAAAATGTTTTTTCTAAACCTAGTAGCAGGTAATGTCTTAACGAAAGAATATTATTCTGCATAAAAAAAAACAAACGAAAAAAAAAGCAAATTCCGATGAAAATTCTGAATGTTAAAATCTAATCTTTAACAGCACTTTTAAGTTATGTAGTATGTAATGTTTAACTAAAGAATATCATTCTGAAATAAAATAAAAAAAAATAACAAAACAGGAAAAAGAAAATTCTTATTAACAGTTTTAAATCTAAACTTAAACGGTACTCTAAGTTAACAAGAATTTTAAACTAAAAGTTATTGGCAGTGATTGGGAGAAAAAAAAACGTAGGCTTATTTCTTTTAAATTTCCACAGTTAAACACAGTGTAAAAAAGAGCAGCGGCCATAATAGAATTTTTATTCTGCCCACCGCACCCATCAGCAAATAGGTGGGCAGACTGAATCTTCTTTTCCTTGTCGTATTTTTTCAACGTTTTGAATTGCAATTTCCGAAGCACCGCGACCACTCGCACCTTCGTGCCACGTAAAACAAAGGCAGTCTCGAGTGCCTAGATCATAGACTGTTAAATTAAACACACTTAACCTTTTTTTGTAAAAGACTGCACCATCGTTAGAGATAGGTAAGTTTATTACCTGTTGCAGATCAAAACAGCCACTAAAAATTGTAGGATCATTCTAAGCGTCAGCCTTACTCCTTTCTTTTATTTGTCGCACTGCGGTTTTCTCCAAAATCTGCTTTTCATAAGCGTCTTTAATTTTTAGTTTTTCTTCTTCTGTACCGAAATATTGAATTCGGCATAGCCCACATTGATCCTTCTTAGGTCTGGGGAATGATAGATTCATACTTTTAAAAACTGACCGATATAGTGAAAGGCATGACTTCTTTGCGTTCGTTTCCAAATCATTAAGATACATTTGATACATTTTACTTATTGACAAATCTGCGTTAAGGTACTCTCTGGAACTGTTTTTTCAACAGTAATGGGATTTCACCCTAGGGAACCTGTTTATGTGTTTAAGAATACTGTCCCTTAAAATTTTATCGTTTTCGGCCGCTGCTCTAGTACGACCACCGCGTTTTTCTATCTCCAAAACACCAGAATCTTGTAGTTTTTGAATAGAGGTAGAATACGCATTACTTTATCACTAATATTCAGCGTATTTACAAACATAGTACGACAAACTTGAGCGTTTTTAGATTTTCTGTTGATTTGCAACTAATTTTAAATCGATGCATACACTTAAACGTACATACACTTAAACCTTAGGTCTTGCTTTAAACATGAAATCTCGGAACCAAAACTGATGTGAAACGCATGCCGCGTGCCACGTGGATTTACAGAACAACCAGACCTTGGAATGATTTTTGGATTTTATAGTTTCTTTTGGTTTCGTCATTATAAATTTCATTCAATCAAAAAAAAAGTTATAGTATTTATTAATTCAGAGGGCTTATGTAAAAATTTCTTTTCATCTCTTATAAAAATATTATAACGTAAAGACATATCTTGAGATTCGCCCAGAAAGACGCTCTTAAAAAATATTATGGTTATGGCATAGGGGCCAATGTCAACTTTGGCCTTTACGTAAAAATATTTTTATGGATAATCTAAGATACACCTGATTGCTATAGTTCCATAAAATATAAACGGTGTAATATTGAGATATGCCAGTTTGTCATAACATAAATAAGGTCTGGTTAGGCCTAACAAAGGGTATAACTCATTTTCACCCAATATCGAGTTAGGCCTCTTCGTAATAACAGCGACGAAATGATCGCTAAAGACCAATTTGGTCCAGCCAAAATTATAAATATATTTATGTTTTTTTTTTATTAAGTTATGATTTGGAAAAATGTATTTCTTTTACCTAAGGATATAATTTGCCAAAGAAAATGCATGTAAATTAAAACATTTATTTCTGGTTTTGTCTCACAATCAGTAATATCTTTTCTAGAAAGAAAGGCAATAATGTGCTTTTATATTATAAAATAAACATAATTCTGTAGCTTTAATCTTTTTTTGACAATAACAATCATACCTTTTTGATAAATAATAAATTTATATTTTTAATTTTAATTTTAGTTGGAACCGATACTGAAATTTTGATAATCTAACAATTCTGCAGGCTTACACAAGTTTGTACCCATCTGAAAATTAGACCTCGTCAGAACCCCAAATAATAAATATTGATTTTTTTTTATTTCAAAAACCAAGTCATAAATTAAAAAAAAAAACATACTTCGTATAAGTTTTTTTCTAATTCTCATTAAAAATAACTAATGACTTCAAAATCTGTCAACAATAAGTCCTTAATTTTTGATATAATAGAGATAAACTCGGCTATTGTTGTCTGACAACCTATTATATTAAATTTATTGTATTTATTCCCCTAAAGGGCCAAAGAGTAGGTAAAAAAATACCTTAGCGATATGGTATGTATAATTAATTCCGGATGACTTAACAATATTAGTTGGTTTATAATAATAAGCGCCATAGAAATCAAATAAAATACAGAGTGATAACAAATTCTGGTTTAGTAAACAGTTTTTTTATTGATATAGAATTGGGTTAAAATTAAGGGTAAAATTGAAAAATTTGAAATTACATTGTTTCTTTAAACTTATAACCAACAATTCTTAAGCCATTTCAATTGTTCACAACCACACAAAAAAGTTGGGTATACTTTTTATAATATTATTTTCACATATAATCTCCCTAAAGCATGAAATATTGTCGAAAATTTTTTGAGTACATGAATTTTTTGAAAATTATCACGAGTCGCGAAGCGACGAGGTATAATTTTCTCTAAAAGTTCATGTACGAGACAAATTTCCCGCAATTAATTCAAGCATGTGGGGGATTCGATAAGAAAATTTTATACTAAAATTACATATATTTAAAAAAAAAAGCATTAAGAAAATATTTATTTAAACGTTATCCACAAATAAATAGAAGGCTGTGTGTAATGCGAGTTTTGACGTTTTTCGTTATTTGAACTGTCATTAACACTGTGTGAGTTTTTTACTTTGAGAAGAAATTGGGAGACATTGTTGTAATATTTCCAACTTATAATATAAGTAAAAAAAATATTGTTATTAATTTTACGTCTACATCCTCATGTAGATGAAAAATTTTCAGAAAATTTGATGGTTACCATAGTAGCAATGTCAAAATAAAGCATCTGATTGGCTGAAAATGACTGTTATAAAATTTTTGTAGTAATTTTGCCTCCTAATCACGCATATGGAGTAAAAATTCCGCCATCATATCATCATTTTTTCCTACCCTCAAAAAACTGGTAAAAAATAGTGAAAATTTATAAAAAGTAACTCAGAAAAAGCGGATTTTTTTACATCCAACTTTTCATTTTTATGTAAAAGAATCCACTGAACCGAAACTCATGACCAGAATTAAGGTAGAACTTTTAGTTTCTTTTTTCTAACTTTAAAAATGGACTAGAAATCATATTTTTAACGTCTTCGCGGGTCTTTCCCAAATTTAAAAATTTATGATGGCGGACCGAAAATGACGGATGTGTTTTTTAAGATCTCAAATAAATTTTTCGACAATCAACGGATTTATGCCAAATTTCGTATAAGGTGGTTTTTGAGGTTGCTGATTCCGAATCTAAAGCCAACTTTAAAACATTCATGATGGCGAACTAAAAAGTGTTATCGGCTAATTAAACCTTTGTTCAATATGTTGGACTCATCTTTTTAAATTTTAAATACAAACTTCAAATTTGAATTAACCCAAACTTGGGTATATTAATTTTGTCTTTAATATGTTGTTTTTGCTTATTTTATCCACCAATATTCTCCATCATAAATGTTTCAATTTTGACTTTATTTTTGGAATTAGTAAGCTCAAAAACCACCCCATACTAAATTTGGCTTAAATCCGTTGATTTTCGAAAAAATTATTAGCCATATTGAAAAACACATCCGCCATTTTTGGTCCTCCATCTTAAATTTTAAAATTCTTTTTTTCATATTTTACGGGACAAATTACACAATTTTATATTTTTTTAAATAGGGAAAAGTCACGAATAAGGCTCTGTTCAGACTTTGTTGGATAATGTGCATATAAGTCGACAAAATGGAGGTTTGAAGTGAAAAGACAGACCTCTCACGCTGATATATCCACCATTTTGATACACAACTATTTTAAGGACACAGCAATAAAAAATAATAAAACCCAATTATGTATAAGACTTTTGAATTTAAAATAACTCTAAGCAAATATACAAACAGTCTGAAAATCTTTGAAACATTAAACACAACACTCTATATATATCAAATTCCAGGTAAAATATATGAGCTGGAAACCACGATACCTAACCTTCCGCAACGATATCGGCATTGGGACAGACCAGCTGAGAAAATGCAACCACAAAAAATAAACCCGCCTAACCCCTACTGTTTTATTTATAGAGCTCATAATTATTTTTGTTTGTTAAAAGCATATCCTGAAAAAATACTTATCTGTAGAGGGGAGGGTTTTTTAAAGTGTGAATTAGGCAAGGGTGTTATATAGGTATTTTGCCCAGCTGGTTGGAAATGATGGTATGGTGACAGATATGGTTTTTTAGGGTGTCTCGCTTATAATTTACGATCACTTTTAATTATTGTTTTACAAGTCGTGTGATGCGAATGACTCACTTACCAAAATTTACCAGCACTAAATTTATTTTTAGTCTTGGTTGAAAATGCATTTTGCGAAGGATCTGCATTATATAAGTCAAAAAGCTCTTAAAAACCATAAGGGTGCGCTTCTCTAGGGTGTGTTATAATCATTTATTGGTTCAAGAAGAATGAGATGAGATATGTAATATTTTATAGGTTTTACAGAAGTCCATAACAAAAAAACTAGTTGATTTAATAAGAAAAATTTGACCACAAAAAAGGTTTTCCTAATTACCTAACTTGACGATTAATTTTTAAAAGAAATTTTTATTGCTTTTATTAATTTATATTTTGGCCTTTGCATAAAAAGTAAAAGCCATTTTCGGTTAAAACAAAAGAAAGTACGGCCATCACTTAAAAAATGGGTCCTTCGTATTTCCTTTAAATTTTATTTTGATACCTTAAAAAATAAATCTGGAGATACCCAAAACAAAAGTTGATCAAAAACAGTAAGTGTATAGTATAGCTCTGCAGGCACTGGCACTTACCTTTTTGAGTTTTTTTGAAGTAATCAAATTTAGTACATTAAAAAATCAAAACTCTATAAAAAAAATGGTATTAGAGAAAGGTATAATGTGAGTGTTATTACTATCGTCACACGGTGCGGTGTCCAAATCAGTATTTTGGTTTAAATATGTGTTACTTGTAGGTTAGGCATGTAATCAGAAAATTGATTCAGGGGAGTCTGGAACTTAAAATAACGAATTTATGCGGCATTTCCCCAAAACTCATTCATTTAAAAATATTTTTTACAAATTATATTCTGTTGCTATTATTTCTGGTGCATGTAATTGGTAATTTTCGTAATTTGAGCGCCCCTTATAAAGGGTGCCCGCAAGTCCTGCTCGCCTGCTAACCGCGCTCCTGTCCAAAACTATAAAATAAGAACCAAGCATTGTCTACGTATTTACATAAAAACTGGTTTGTTTGGTATTATTTTTATTTTGTATTTTATGTAAATACAAACAACTGCAAAATAGCTAGTAATTACGTTTATAACGTGTCATTTCAATAAGATCGTGTCGATCCGATGAAACAAAACAAAACTTCCACATGAGATTCTTGTTGTAAATACGGGTGAATCCGATCGAATCTAGACCTTATTGAAACGTCGATTTTTTTGCCATCATGTTAAAAAAATCATCAACATCCACTCGTAAATTCTAGAGAATCGACAAAAAAGCCAATGAACTAAGTCTCTCATTTCCCATTTTATTTCTTGTTTAGGTTTTTATTCTTTTTATGGTAGAAAATGAACGCTCTGAAGTCATGGTTGTTACTCGGATCGTGGCTAACAGATATTTGGAAGAAAGTCTTTATTTGCAATTTTCTAACACTCAAGTATTTCTGTCTTACTTTTCCTTGATATAACTTTCTGACACCATAGATAATATTCCAGTTTTATTGCTGAATCGGTAGTATCGTCCATATAATAGGCAGACAATGAGTCCAACATGTAAGCCTTTTTCCAAGGGAAGCGGCACCTGCATTTGGCAAAAGTATGTGAAATGCCGAAAGAACGGTTTCATTTTCTAAAAATCTGTTTGCTTAGCTTGAAAGGCGTCTGATACATTGTAGAAATATAGCTATATTATAGGAATTTTAATTTCAACCTGGAAAATTTCCTTCAGTAGGTTAAATGCAGAAAATAATATTGCCTTAAACATCGAATCAGCAGTCTCTCTTAGACTTTTCAACGAAGAAATCATATCAGTCGCATATTTTAAAGCTGATACTATATCATGCGATAGACTTTGCAGGAATTTGGAAAAACGTTCAAATAGTTTTGCCAATTTTTTTTTTTGAGAATTTCGTGGAGGGTCCCGGCCCCCTGAACCCCACTCTGGCTACGTGCCTGTTGTAGGTGTAGGTATATCAAACCCTTTTAACTAGCTTTAAAAATAAACTATTTTATTAAAATGCAATCAATCTAATTTTGCCCCATAATCTATTGATTTTTAAGGTTTAGTTACTCAATATTTAGTAAAGATTAAAAAAAAATGCAACTGGTATTTTGTGGCGGTTACTTTGAACGGTTGAGCTGTCATTTAGCTACGTTTTACAACGTAGATTTGCTTATCGAATTGTATTTAAACAGGTACTTTATTCAATCTTAAAAAAAGGTTCTAGTAGGACTAAATAATCATTGATCAGCGATTTTTTAATTGTAATTTTGAAAAAAGTTTCTCTGCCACCAACAAATGTAAAAGTAAATGCTTTCACTGGTAGTCCTGGCCATTATATTATAGAAAGAGAAATTATTATTTGTCTTACTTATTAATAAAACTATTTTTTTCTACGTTTTGACCAGACAAGGCAAAACAAAAGACGTCGGCATAATATTCACTGATCTCTTTAAACGTTTAAACTATTTAAAACAAGACACAAAAAATAAGGGTTTAATTAATTCTGCACGTATTATTAAAGGTGTAAAAAGTAAACAAATATATTCTGAGTTATGACATGCATGACAGTCTACTAAAAGGTTTTTAAAAATATAAGTTTGTGCTTAGCGAGTATGAGAACGGATTAATTCTCGGTAGGGGGTTAAAAATGTGGGTTCTAGATGACAAATTAAGAATACAATTTATGCGGGATACTTTATTTGTGAATATAAACGGCCGACGCTTATATTTTTATATTTATTTATTTATTTGATTTCAGTTATTAATTAGAATTCCTCAATAAGAAAACAAAATTATTAAGAATAATAAAATAAATTAGAACTAATTATTTCTTGATAAAATTATTCTTCTATTTCTTATGTAAGACATAGTTTTTTCTGTATGATATAGTTTCAAGTTAATGTTTTCATTAAAACAGCTACTAGTTTTGTGATCATTAATTAAAAAAAATATGCAAATTGCGGTTTTTCTATAAAACAATTGGCAATATTTAATAAATCTATCAGGCTAGCAGGAGTAAATTAGCAAAACTCGACAAAAAATCACTAAAATTTGTAGCTAATTGTTGTTAATTCGTTGGTAAAATGACCTAAAATAAAACTATCAGATATTAATTTTTTTAGGCGTATACGAGTTTTGTCAAAAAGTATGAATTTTGCCCAAGAGTAAAAAACCTTATTGTTGACAATTTCAAAAATTTCGAAAATAGTTATTAAGAAAAGTTGAGCAGAACTAAAAACCATGTTTAAATATGCAATTACACCTATTTACGATAAAAAAAATATTTTTCTTTTTTGAAACGTATGTCTATAACATAAAAGCAAATTTAACTGTAGTTATGTAGAAATGAATTGTTAAGAGCGGGAAATTCTTTACAGCAACCGTCAAAACGCGTTGGAATTTATAAAGTACATAAAATATGATATTATTAACTTATATTGTATTAATTCGTAAGTAATAAAGTAATTTTTTTTTTAATTTCAAAAAATATTTTTTTATCGTAAATGGGTATAAGTGCATATTTAAACAAAGTGTTCAGTTCTGATTAACTTTTCTTTTTAACAATTTTCGAAATTGTCAAAAATAAAGGTACGTTACTCTTAGGTCAAATTCATACTTTTTGACAAAACTCGTATACTCCCAAAAAAAATTAATATCTCATACTTGCATTTTAGGTTTTAGACCATGCAAAACTTTTTATAAAGAATAACTTTTTTAGATAAAATTAATAATAAAAAAGTTTTCCATATGGTTTCAACTTACTGAGACATACTGTATATATATATATATATATATATATATATATATATATATATATATATATATATATATATATATATATATATATATATATATATATATATATATATATATATATATATATATATATAAATACAGTATGTCCACGGAAAAGGTGTTGAAGCAGAAAAAACTGTTTTATTTTTGATTTTAGCGAAAAAAACTACTCTTGATAAAAAATTTTGCTACCTCTAAGAGTAAGATTGGGATAGAAACATTTAACATATTTTATACGCGGTGTTCAGAAAATTGAAAAAACCTAAAAGGGTACAAGAGTAAAGTGCTGTTATTTGAGAAGATGTGGAAATAAATTACTAGGAAAAGTTGTTCAAAATTAAAAGGTAGTCTCTAATACCAATTTTCAAAAAAATCGGCCTACTTTTATATATTGGTGATTAATATTTTTATATCAATTTAAATTTTTAATATCAATTTATTATTACATTTTTTTGCTGTTAAGTAAGCATATAAAGCTGACGATATTGCGGCTAATAATTATAAAAGCGAAGTTCAATAAAGCCTGTCACTATCATCGCCTACTAGTACAAAGATTTGGAATTAGTTAATTGATAATGAAATTTTAATCCCAAATAAATAAAAGTGGGCCGATTTTTTCGAAAGTTGGTATAAGAGACTACTTTTTACGTTTGAACAACTTTTTCTTGTAACTTATTGCCATATCTTTGCAAATAAATGCACTTTACTCTTGTACCATTTTAAGTTTTTTCAGTTTTCTGAACACCGCGTATAGAATATGTTAAATGTTTCTATCCCAATCTTACTCTAAGAAGTAGCAAAAATTTTTATCCCAAGAAACTTTTTTCGATAAAATTAAAAATAAAGAAGTTTTTCCTATTCAACACCTTTTCCGTGGACACACCAGTACGTCCACGAAAAAGGTGTTAAATAGTAAAAAACTTCTTTATTTTAATTTTATCAAAAAAAGCTATTCTTGAAAAAAAAATTGCTACTTTTTAGAGTAAGATTGGGATAAAAACATTTAACAAATTTTACACGCGGTGTTCAGAAAATTGAAAAAACTTTAAATGGTTCAAGAGTCAAGTGCATTTATTTGAGAAGATATGGAAATAAGTTACTAGGAAAAGTTGTTCAAAAGTAAAAGATAGTTCCTAATATTAATTTTTAAAAAAATTGGCCTACTTTTATTAATTTGTGATAAAAATTATTTTAATATTAATTAACTAATTCCAAATTAACAACTCATTATTGTACTAGTAGGCGTTGATAGTGACAAGCTTTATTGACACTTCGCTTTTATAATTCATTAGCCGCAGTAACATCAGCTTTAAATGCTTACTTAACAGCAAAAAATTTGATAAAATTGTTATTAAAAATTTAAATTGATATTAAAATAAATTTATTCACAAGTAAATAAAAGTAGGCCAATTTTTTCGAAAATTGGTATAAGAGACTACCTTTTAATTTTGAACAACAGAGCCATCTGTCAGTTCTGCATGATACGGCCTATTATGTCCGAATCTTAAAAATGGAAAATCCAAGGTTTTTAAAATCATTATATCAAATTTCTCAACTGACAGCGCTCATTGGTCGTTAAGTTTTAAAATCGTACTTGTTTTTTGTAAGTTTTTTAACTATAAATTCTTTTGCTTTTTGTTATATTCTTTTTACTCCGTAAAAGTCTTGTTAGTAACATGGTGGCAACGATCCACGTGCTAAAAACTAGGTTAAAGTCAATGTAGTTTAAGGAGGAATGTGAATGAAGTTTTGTTCTTCATTGGTATTAAACCTGTTTCATGTTTTCAACTCACATATGGTAAGAACTTTGTAAAAAGGAGAATTATTTTTGTTGGTTTCACTAACAAGAATCATTTTCTTTTATTTTTAGATTGTCCTGATGATGGAAAAAGTTTTTCCGAAAGCTCGACTTTTTCAATGAAGAGTTAATTATTTAAAGTGGCCTTTTTCAATTGACTGCATTTCCACTACTCTGGTTTCAGATTTTTCTTTAACTAGTCAGTCACGACTATCCTTCCTCTCTTTATATATATATATATATATATATATATATATATATATATATATATATATATATATATATATATATATATATATATATATATATATATATATATATATATATATATATATATATTTTTTGAAAACATGCTACCTTGATCTTTATTTGTCACCACGTTATCAACCGCTGTGATTTTGTTACTGTGCAGGCAAGCACTCAATTGCTCTTATAGTACAAGCAACAAAATAGTTTCTAATAATATACCGATATTTTTTATATTTTTTAATTTTTTCGTTACATGCAAATTTGGGTCAGCAAATTTTACGCCTGAAATATAATTTGGGAAAATAAAAAGCCGCTTTAACTAACTAGAGTTAACCATGACCGACCAGAACTAAGGGCTTTTGAATTTGTCTAAAAGTTCGGTCATGATTAGTTCTGGTTAGTTAAAGCGGCTTTTAATTTTCCCCAATTATATTTCAGACTGAAAATGCGGAGGCCTATTAAAAAGACCAACACTGCACGCTTTCATTTAAATATTTTAATTTACTGGTAATATAGGAGCAATTGAGTGCTTGCCTGTACAGCAACAAAATCACTGCCGTCGATAACGTGGTGAAAAATGAAATTCAAGGTAGCATGTAACGAAAAAATCAATAAATATAGAAAATATCGGTGGATCATTAGAAATTATTTTGTTGCTCGTACTTTAAGAGCAATTGAGTGCTTGCCTGCACAGCAACAAAATCACCGACGTTGATAACGTGGTGAAAAATAAAGTTCAAAGTAGCGTGTTCAAAAAAATTTAAATAAAAGTGATATTGCCAATTTATAGCAACAAATTAGCAACAAAATCGTGTGATACAGTCGACAGGAAATTAACGATTTTATCAAAAATTCCTGTCATCTTTATATCAATATGGAAGTAATTTCGATTTGTTGAAATCGGCTTCAGCCACAAAACCCTTATTTAAACAACAAACTAGCTACAAATTTCAGTGATTTTTTAACGAATTTTACTAATTTACCCCTGCTAGCCTAATAGAGCTATAAATATTTTTAGCTTTTTTCTGTTTTAGGCTATCTAAGAGTTATTAGTGGTCAAGAGTGCTGAGCACACTTAGTCTGTAAACTCTGGTACCAGGACCAAAGCGGTTCCACTGTATAAAGATTTTTGGCGAGTATCACAACAATATTTATTATATATTTACTATATAATCAGCAAAGTCTATAAGGATGCCACAGATTCGAGTGATGCATGGGATCTGGGAAACCGTAAGAGATACGAGCGTTAAATTATGCAAAGTTCGCATTTAGGTGCCTAACAACATGCCGATTAGAAAGTTGTAAAATTCCGAGTACTTCCGAACATATCCGGAAAAAACCGAAATTTGCTGATTTCGTTTTTATTTTTTTCTGACGTTATTTAAAGAGATATGGAAAAACAAAAGATACTTTTCTATGGCCACTTCTTAAGCTCTACGACGTTTCGTTTTCGTTATACCATCATCAACTTTATTTATTTAAATACGGCACTTAATTGTTTATTGCATTTTTTTGAAGCAGTTATAATCCCAATTACAATGATGTATAATAACACTTCATATCTTTCTGTTAAATAAACATATTTTCCATAAGAGACAATGAGTAAGACAAGGGAACGCACATCATTTCTTATAGGGGCGTTCCATATTTGTTAATAAATATTAAGTGTTATACATTTTTGTAATTGGGATAATAAGGGGTTAAAAAAAAATTAAACAAAAAACCCAGGTCCGTATTTAAAAAAATAAAGTTGATAATGGTCTAACGAAAACGAAACGTCGTACGGAAAATCTCTCAACGCTGTTTTGTAGAGCTTAAGAAGTGCCCATAGAAAAGTATCTTTTGTTTTTCCATATCTCTTTAAATAACGTAAAAAAAAATAAAACGAAAACGGTTTTTTCCAGATATCTCCGGAGGTACTCGGAATTTTACAATTTTCTACTCGGTATGTTATTAGGCACCTAAATGCGCAACTTTGCCATAATTTAACCGACTTCGTATCTCTTACGGTTTCCGAGATCCCCATGCATGCACTCGAATCTGTGGCACCCTGTATACTTATACTGTCATATTCATTTAACAATGTAAACCATATCTGTGACGTAAACCTGCTAATTAGTCAATAAATATTGCCAAAATGATGTAAATGATCAGGCAAATCTTTTTATCTAACCACATCATCACGATCTATTTGTTCTTTGATAACGTGGTATATTATTTGAGTGATAAAAAATCTAATTTTTATTTAAACAAATTACAAGGTCCGAAAAATATTTGTAAAGGTCGTTTTTTTTATCTACATGCTATTCCAGGCCGTGACGACATTACCACCTAGATAACACGTGAAATTGTTTGATAATTGTAACTTTAATCTTTTAAGATATATTTTTATGTAGCTACGTTCTACCTAAATTACCTTAGTATATACTTTGTATAATTTTTTAATTACTTTTATTACCCATTTAAAATAAGTATAATCAAATTTACAAATAAGTAAAATATAATTCTGGAGGCAAGATCCTTCCCCTTCCTTCAGGAAAGACTACAAAATTATTGTTGCATAATTTATTTATTACAATGCTTAATACAGGCTATCTCTATAGTATTTATTATTTTGGCCAAAATAAAAAATAAAACAAGTGTCGATGGTTTGACGCATGTCAAAAATAGTTCCGTCAAAATTATGATACCTGTCAATACAGGTGACCAATAACATATTTAAAAAAACATTAATGTGATGTGTCAAAAACAGCCTTAAAAAATATAATACCAACATGACATATACATGTAATACATAATGGTAAAAATATTACATACAAGATATTACATTAAATATATAAGACAAAATAACAATATTTTTGACAGATATTATTTTTGACAGGTGATATTAATTTAAAATATCATATTATTTTGACAGACCCCCAGGATAAAAAAATATATAATGTTTAATGTAATTATATTTTTGGCGAAGGTAATTCTTAAAAAGCAGTGGCATATACTTGGGGAGACAGGGAGCCCAGACCCTCTGACTTTTTGAAACAATTCAAATACTTTTGGGTAACAACTAAATTTTTATCTATTATTATTTCGGTTACTGTTTATAGTTAATATACACCACTGGTTGTGACATAATATTTTTTTAAAAACTATTGGGATCGCAACTCAAAGCGTACGCTGTTCACACTTGTGCGAGGGGTAAACCACTGCAGGAAGTCTTGGGATGTTTTTGTACACTTAAAGGGCAATCTTTGGGTAATCCCGGGAAATCCTTTGAAATCGGGGAAGTCTTTGGCTATCGTTGGGTTATTTCTGGAAATCTTAGGAAATATTGGAAAATCTTTTGAAATGTTTAGGAAATCTTGGGAAATCTCTTGAAATCTTTAGGAATTCTTGGGAAATCTCTTGAAATCTTTAGGATGTCTTTGGAAATCCCCGATATTTCGAGGAAGTCAACCATTTTGGGGGAAATCTTTGGCTATTTATTGCATATTTCCTCCTTTCTTCTGCATTTGCGTTTGAATTCACAAGGGAAGGGCGAAACGACCCACAAAAATCGAGAGACTAGAAGCCGTCGTATTGTATAAGAAAAAAGTGATATCAATTCCGAAGATAAAATGAATTTTCGATCGGTAGAGTTGTTGAGTGTTTCTAAGTATGTTCCTGAAAGAAAATCAACACAACTATACTTAAAATTGGTTAGTAATATACTGCAGTCTTTTTTGCTACTGCATATAACTGAAGAAATGACATCTTTAATGTGGCATTTGGTGTTTGTGTTACGAATTTGGAGAGCATGGTTAAAAGAAAATAATTATCCTCTCAATAAAAACTTTATTTTAGTAAACGAACGCATAGAAATAAACGCTCACTCATTAATAAATCTTGTTAGAGTTTATAGAGATGATCCCAACCAAAGAAAGAAGTTTTGTTCCTTGGCTGTACAAGAGCCAACCTCGTAAGCAAACATCCCGCTTAGCTCGTTTACTAAAGCCTATTTTATACTCCACTGTTGTGAGTTTTAGTATGCTTAATAACAGGCTAACAAGAATTCACTTTAAACTTATGAATAATGAATTTATTGAAAATATTGTTAATTGGGCTTTAAACAGTGCCAAAGGTATTGCTGAGAATGGGAATAAATGTCAAAAATAATACATTGTAAAAGAATATATATTTAATTTCCCAAATTCGTTAGATCTTGATGTGGACATTACTGAAGAAAGTGACCTTTCTGGCGACGACGATATTGTGCAAACTCCGAAGTAGACAATTTAAATGGCCTTTCAAAACTAGCAGATTTAGGCTTTTTTTGATTAAACAATAAATTTAAAAGATTAATTTATTTTTAAATACTTCGGAAATAACAAAACCTTTTGTACCTTTGTTGGTTTTTCAGTTAGAAACCTAAAAAAGTAAGTTCTGATAGGTTACTTAGGTTTAACACTTATGTGTTTAGATAATTGCAATGATAACACAGCCCCAAAAAAAAAGTTGAAGGTTCGAAAGACTTTACCATGGTATCTTAATATTTTTGGGGTCGCTGAATCCGAATTCGTGGTCAGTTTGACCCCATCAGGTTAGAGTTAGTGGCATTTCAAGGTCAAATCGCAACCAAATTTGATAAGGTCAAACTGACCACGGATTCGGATTTAGGGAACTCAAAAATATAAGTACACATTCTTCAACTTTGGTTGCGATTAATTTTTCAGATTTGATCTTAAAATGACCTTGACCGTGACCTAAAGTTCAGAAAGACTTGAAAATGGTATCTTTATGTTTTTGGGGTTTCTGAATTCGAATCAGGGGTCAGTTTGACCCCATCAGGTCAGGGTCAAGGGCAACAAATTTGAAGAGTGTATACTAATTTTTTTAAGGTCACTGAATATGAATTAGTTTGACCTTATTGGGTCACGCTCACGAGATATGTCAAGGTTAAATTTGCCAGACTTGACCACGGTTTCATACTTAGCGACCTCAAAAACATAAGTATGCACTCTTTAAATTTGATTACGAATAATTTTGCAGATTTAACTTTGAAGTGCCCTTGTCCCTGTCCTGATGTGGTCAAACTGGCCCCGGATTCAGCGACCTCAAAAACATAAAGATATCATGGTTAAGTCTTTCAAACCTTATCTTTTTTTATTGGGCTGCGTAATTTTGCAGATTTGATCTTGAAATGTGCTTGACCCTGACCTGATAGTCATCGAACCCAAAAACATAAAGATACCATGGTCAAGTCTTTCGGACCAGTTCCTATTTGACCGATCAGTGAAGTGCTCGCGATAAAAAAACTACATAGTTTTTTTCCCGGGGAAAGGGGGCTGAAGGAGCTGTATCAACGGCTTTTACCATCGGGGATCAAGAAGAAACTCAAGCCAAACGATGGAGTCCTTCTTCTGGGGCTAAGCGCTGTGAGCGATGATTCCTATATCTGTTTCTTTCTGGGAGCCCCACGCACGAGAAATTTTCCTAATGGCGGAAGATGGTTGCGCGCTCAGCAGGAAGGAGCAGTACTGACAGAAAACGGTTATGCGCGATACCAGTAGCAGTCTTCCTGGTCGGACGTCCATTTTTGTGCCTTGCATCGATAAGAAAATATTTTAGAAAATTTTGAGAATTTAAGTTTTTGAAAAGTTCGGAATTTTTGGGGGCTACAGAGCCCGACTATCCAGAAGTTCCACGTACAAAGCCTGGGAAAGCCACGTTGATAACAACGTGTGTCTGGAAAGGGGAGAGCTGGTTGGACGTCCACCGACGGAGACCAAAAAAAGTGAAAGCAAAGCAAAGCAAGTCTTTCGGACTTCTAACTTTTTTTTGTATGGCTGTGTATTAAATAGTGTACTTTATTATGGTATTGAAGCCGTAATTTAAATGTGCCTAATAAAATCTAATAATACATAGGGTTATAGAGAAGCTTAATACATTTTAACTCGATGTTTATAAATTTTAAAATTCATATGACGAATGCTTTAATATACCTGGGGTATCTGGGAAATCTATAGGACATCTTATATTATACTAGGAAATCTTGGGAAGTCTTAAGAAGTCTTAGGAAGTCTTAGGATGTCTTAGGATATCTTTGGAAATTGTGGGAAATCTTAGGAAGTCTTAGGAAATCTTTGGAATCTTTGAGATGTCCCGATTTTTTTGGGGAAGTCTTGAATTTTTTGGGAAGTCCCTGAAATCTTTGTACACCCTGATGACTGGTGGTTTACCCCTCGCACTTGTGTGAACCATACAGAAATCGTCAAAAAAGTCATCTTTTATTTTTAATAGCTTTTTGTGGTTACGGAAGGAAGACATTAGATTTTAGAGCAACAAAAAGCTTTCTTTATAATAACATAATAATTCTTTAAAGTTTTGGATACGCAACTTAAACCGTACGGTTTTCACACTTGTGTGAATCCTATAAAAACCATCAAAAAATCATCTTTTACTTTTAACAGCTTTTGTGTGTCTGACTATATGTATATTAATTTTGTTGGTGATTGTTTAATGGTGATTATCTTGTTTTGATTACTATTAAATAAATAACAACCAAATGCTTAATAAATTTAAATAGTACACTACTTGCTGCTTCGCGGTATGTTTTTTTTAAATAATAATAAATTAATAACTATTGCCAAGTTTTTTTTCCTAACAATTTTTTTGCCAACTCACATACATATTTCCAAAATCACAGATAACTTTCGGTGTTATAGTGGTCAGTGATCCAGCTTAGCACGCGGGAGATGCGAGTTTGATCCCGGGGGCCAGAAAAGCATATATTTCTGCTTTAAAACATCCACTCTCGTAAGAAAAGAGAAGTTAAGCGCAGCCGGGCATAATTAGTATTTGGTTGGGTGACCGCCAGTAAATACTGTGTGCCTTTGGTGTGGTTTAAAATTCTGGTTACACTGTGGGTCCTCTCTGAATAACATTAACCAAATTTTTTTAACTTTGCAGGTAGCTGATTTTCCAAATTAAGTACATTTTTTCAGAGGCGTTACATAGGGAGACGTTCTTGGTATATTACGTATACATTTTTTGTTTGGGAAATCTAAGTATTTTGCATCAAATAATAAAACCATCATCATTTCCACACAAAAAAATATTCTTAGTCGTTCTTTGAAATATGGCCCATTTTATGGTAAAATTATTATCGATCTTTGTATACATATATTTTTGAATAAAATGATTTGAAAAATATAACGTTCATCAATTGAAAAAATACTTAGAATAGGATAACTTTTTAAATAACTTTAATATAATATTTAATTTATTGGATAAACATTTTTTTTGTGTTACTTAACTTAATTATAAAATATGGCCCAGAAACTTTTTAACACCTTTTATTTGCAATAAAAAGGCTATTTACTTTTAAACATATTAAAAAGTCTTTACTCTTTTAAATATTCTTTAAATTAATCTCCATTTTCCTGTATACTGTACATATTCTAGCTCTACGGCTTGTACTTTGCTATGCCCGAAAATTTTAAAATTGTTTAATCCTATTTCATTTCCTGCTAGTGTGATTATGATAATGGTAAAAAAATAGAATTTAACTGGATACAAGTAAGCTTCTGATTTGAAAAATGTTGATTTTTTAATGTATTTTCTAAATGCTATTCTGCAGCAACTAAGCAGCAACAAATAAAACATCCAACGCTTGTCGTGTCAAAACAAATACCAGTCAATCCATGATCAATTATTGTTAATTTTAATTAGGAATTGCGTTCATTTCTAAATGAATAATATAATTTTTAAAATAACTTTACTTGAAAATATGGCTTAATATAAAGATCAACTAAGAACACCTGTTTGAGTAAAATAAGTGAAGTTTGAATATTAAAAGTATTAAAATTCCCCAAACAAAAAAATTAGAGTGTAATATACCTAGCACTCACCCTGTATGTAACGCCCCTGGAGAAATTTACCTAACTTGGGAAATCAGCCAAGTCCAAGGTTAGAAAATAAACAACTTTACCAAATTAAGCTAGCCTTGCTAAACGGTTCCAGGGATCTTAGAAATATTGCCCACTAATTTCGCGACACCCTGTATAACGTCCGTGATGACACTACCACGTTGTCTAAAAGATGTCGTAAAAAGAAATGATTGTTCATAAAGGTATGTAACTATGGCAACGGATGACTTGTCACCTTTCAAAGAAATGTGAAAAAGACTTGGGGGATTAGCTGGAAGGATTCGTATAATACAGGACGTAAAAAAAACCAAAGACATGACTCCAGAGCTTTCAGGACATTTCGCAATGGTCGAAACGGGGTAAAATCAAAGATAATTTATTTGTATAAATTATTAAACTAAACCAAATAAACTTAATATACTACAACAATATATAACATATCAATTTGGTAAATGTGATTTTTAGGGCGCTGATCGTGAATTTAAAGTAAAGTTTTTTTGGAAAGTTCCAGATTTTGTCGCCCTGTTTAGGGCAACATAAGGGTCTAAAAATCCCTGGATAATTTTATTGACTTTATTTAAATGATTTTAAGAAGGATAATGTTTGTGCAGTTTTAAGGTTAAGTTCAAATGGGGTATGACAATTTAAAAACTGACTTCTGATCCAGGATTAGCGCTTCAAAACAAAAACTTCCAATATCAAATTTAAATAAAATCCGCCATGGGCCCGGCCCGGCAAGTAAAAAATTACCCACCTTACCTTTATATTTTTAAGGGATAGACAAAATATTTGTATAATTTGATAAAATGAAAACTGAGATAATATTTTTTTCATTCGGACGGAAATTATACTTGATAACACTTTTGTACGATAAACTCGACGCCCAATTCACCTTTAAACCGATTTAACGTTGGTAATTTATATTACCTTATCAGCACTAACCGCATTTTCAATGACTCTCTAGAAATCAGCCCAACACTTTTAATAGCTTTCTCACGTTTTAAACTAATCACCGATCCTTTAAACTTGCCCATTTTACTAATGCTTCTACCTACTAGAAATTCTTTCACACTTCAAGTACATTTATGTTGGGCACGCCATAAAATCCAGTAGCCTGGGATTATTACTTTCGGGGTAATAGATTAAAAGTAATAAACTGAAAAGGACAAATTGAATTATATGGAAGTAATAAAAGGTTCATCAGATACTCCTTTAAAGCAAAAGTCGTGGAAAATATAAAAAATAAAGGGATTATTCTCGGGTTTATTATTGCTTATTGTTGCATAGTGAAAAAAATAGTTTTTGTAAAAAAAAGGATATCAGGACCATGATGCTGAAAATAAATTTATAAATGTCTGAGTAAGACAAAGGTCATTCTCTCTTTTTTTATCTTGGGATAATCCCCGATGTAAGTAAGCAGGGGGTGTGACTACGCGGCGTTTAGTGATGAGCGAGACCGGTCTTGGTCTTGCGGTCTTGGTCTTGGTCTTGCAGCAAGACCAAGACCGAGACCAAGACCGCCTTCTCGCTTGCAAGACCAAGACCAAGACCGGGGTATGCAAGACCAAGACCAAGACCAAGACCGAGGGGTGCAAGACTACGCAAGACCAAGACCGACCTGCACTTTTGTCACTTTTTATTAAATTATAATATTCAATTTTTATATTCAATATACAGAGGTATTTCATACAGACATGACAAAAAATGTGTCGAGAACTGCCTAAAAAGGCGATTATTTTATGAGTAACAGGTTTTTTTAATAAAATAATAATTAAATCGATCACTTCGTTTTTTAATAAAATTATCTAAAAACGATAACTAGTAGATTTAGTAACATGTTTTAAAAATAATAAGATTGCGACTCAATGGTCCGACAAAGCTCGATATCTCCAAAACCGTTTACGACAGAGAAATACTAAGAGTACAAAAGTTATAGAAGCTGAAAATTACTTACCTATTCCTAATGTTTTTATTTTAATTGGGTATCTAGTGATGCCACTTACTGGATCAAAAATTTCCAAAATCCAGGAAAACATATTTTTGTGCCACACTGTAAGAAGTGGCATCATTAGATTGCTCCTTTAAACTAAGATATAAATGTAAAAGTGAGGGTTTAATAAAAAATATATTTGTCATTTTATATAGAAATACTTTTTATATAAATGGATTTTAAATTTCACTTCCGGTTTAGACGGAAAAGTCAAAACAATGCCAAAAGTATAATGATGACGTCATTTTTGTCAAAACCGAAAATGATATATAAAAAACCATCTACGTCGACATTGTACCTATATGACAGTTCAAGAATTTCCAGCATAATATACAGGGAAGCGATTTTTTTAAATTAATTGTTTGCTATAAATTTTGTATTTTAGATTAAAAGCTAAAAATGAGGAAGTTTTCTTGAGTGGTAGTGAATTTTTTGAAAAATTCTGAAATAGAGAATAATTTTACATTTTACGCCCTTTTTTCTATAATTTTTTTATACTAAGTTTTTTACCATTATGAACGGTTTCGGATATATCGATCTTTGTCGCACTATCGAGCCACCTTGTATATGCAGAATGTTTATAAAGTATTTGTACAAACTTTGTACGGCAAATGTTTCACTAATTTGAAAATAAAAAGTTTATTTGAACTGAAAAGCTTTCTAAATACCTTTTTTTTGAATTAGAAACCAATGTTTACATATCAGAATCATTTTCATGGAAATTTCACATCTGGTTGAAATTAAAAGTTTTTTTTCTGCCCTCAGAGTACTCAGTATTGTAATTTTATATGCTTCTTCAAAGAAAATTTAAATAATTCCAATCACTAAAATGAAGCGCTTTAAATAAATAAACCCCCCCCCCCCCCACTAATTTGAAAATAAAAAGTTTATTTGAACTGAAAAGTTTCTAAATACTTTTTTGAATTAGAAATGTTTACATTCAGAATCATTTTCATGGAAATTTCACATTGGTTGAAATTAAAAGTTTTCTGCCCTCAAGTACTCAGCATTGAATTTTATATGCTTCTTCAAAGAAAATTTAAATAATTCCAATCATTAAAATGAAGCTCTTTGAAATAAATAAACCCCTACATTTAAAATATCCTTTTTAATCAAATATTTAAATGTACATTATAAGGTATATAAAATTAGATATAAATATATTCCATCTTTATTTATTTGTAAGTATTAATATATATATATATATATATATATATATATATATATATATATATATATATATATATATATATATATATTTTATCTAAGATTGCTTAATTTAAATTATTACTCAAAAAGCAAGACCAACAAGATCTTGCAGCAAGACCAAGACCAGACCAAGACCGGGTGGTGCAAGACCAAGACAAGAACCTTCTTTGGGCTTGAGCAAGACCAAGACCAGACTTGCAAGACCAAGACCAAGTACAAGACTAGTCCGGTCTTGGTCTTGGTCTTGCTTTGCTCATCACTAGCGGCGTTTTTGAACAGCCAATCGCGTAACTGATCCAAATCCGCCATATTGGAGAGGGGTAATTCAAATGTTCTAAATTAATTAAACACGAATAAATATGGGTTTATATTTTTTATGAAACACTCAGGTTTAAAATGTACTAAACAGACTTTTAATGAAACATCTATAAAAAAAATCATAACAAATGCACTTGCTTAAGCTAAAATTGATTAAATTCATTAATTCAGTTTAAATTTAATGAATGCAAAACATGCCACTTTGACATTTATTTCACGCTCACAGAAATTAAACCTCCGCTTAGGTCTTTTGTCTTTTGGTAAACAAAAGTATTTTAAATTTTAATTTTTTGTTTTTTCACTCCAGTTATGGCAATTTTTTACCCTGCTATCGATTCAATAAATTTTACCATAACTCCGATAATTTAAAAGTTTGCTGCATTAAAATTGGGTTATCCTAATATAAGCAAATCTAGCACAACATGGCGGATTTGGATCGGTGCAGTTAGAGTACGAATTTTGGAAGAAAAAACCTTTACAGGAAACAGTTTATGCATTCTAAAAATAAAATAATAAACACAGTTTTTGGAGTCTATAACGGAATGCATATCGCCTTGCTCTGTTAGGAGCTGCTACAGGAGAAGTTATTATAAGTAATTCTTCAAAAGAGAACCACTAAAAGTACCGATAAAAAAGGGACAGGTTCCTTAAATCTCGTCGCTGTGCAAGACGAAGAAGCTTTCCTGTTGCTTTATTAAGGGGTCAGTCTACTCAGCCATTTGTAAAAATCTTTTTTTTCTTTTTTCTATTTTTCGAAAGTTTATGCATTTAACAACAGTCTCTAAAAATTTTAGAATGATCCGAGCATCCTGAATGTATTTTTCTGTCTGTTAAGTTTTAGTATACCAGCGCGCGACACACGCGACAAAGTGGGCATAGCTTTAGCAAAACGTCAATCATTTGATGCTTCTTAAGAAGGCAGAATAAAGCTTAGAGAGGAGAAATTAGATAAAAGTCATATCCTGGAAGACCCAGAAGGAATTTTGTATGATGCAGGCATCGACGATTAGATATTGTTAAGACTTTAAACACGTTAATCTTGAAACTATGTTTTTCGACCTTACGCTGTCCGATTCTTAGAAACTACTGAACCGATTCTCATAAAATTTTAATTGGATAACCCTCAGATGTATAAGTTCGATTCGAACTACAATCATCTCAAAATTTTAATTTTTACTAATTTTTTAAAGCAAAAATTACAAAAAAACACTTTTTTAATATATTTTTTTCTAAAATAGTTCGCCATTTCCTTTATTATAGGTAAAATTTAATGATTGTAGGTCAAATTAAACCCACTATTATACCTAATCTAACGCCACTAAATGTTTTAATTTCAGATAATTCGTTCCAGAGATATGGACAACGTAACTCACATGTCTACTTTTTGAAGCGTTACCATTACCTACAATTATTATGTATACAAAATGTTTAAACTTATAAAAAAAATCCTAGCAGCCTCAGAGTGTGTTAATTGACCCAAACATTTTTTTATTAATAACTTTGATAGAAGCTTGACAAAAAAATAGTAAAAATACCGTATTTTTAGAGAGCGCCAAGTTGACAAACCCTTTAAAGATCCTTTAATAAAGCATATCGACTCTTTTTGTGGCGCAATTCTTAGGTCTTCGCGGATGCTTTCGAGCGAGAAAAAGTTTATCACGATTCCGACATGGGAACCCGCTGAAAATGGTCCCCCAAAGTCCCAAAAATGAGTTTCCCTCGTATATCTGCCAAAACATGCGAACTAGAGAATTTTTGTTGAGACAAAAAATGAAGATCACCTTGAAATCTACAATAATGATCCCTACCATTTTTTTCGCAACTCCAATATTTTTCGCAAAAACGGCCGTCGAAAAATCAATAACATTCCACCCTGGATAGATGTGGTTAGTTGTGAGTCCGCAAGTCACTGGTGTGATGAATATGCCTGATTTTTAAAAAATTATTCGCCTTTATTAAAAATAAAAAAGCACATTTGGAAACTAGACACTCTAAGCTTTTATATGATGTGCATTGAAAAGCATTTCATAAAAGTAACATCCACAAGATTAAATGACTCTTTTCTTCTTGTGCGTTATTTCTGATTTTATTGATATAATAGTATGGGTCAATGAGTACGACTAAAAAATATTGTTTTAAAAGCCTTTACGTAAAAATTTAATATTGTCAAAGAAATCTCCAGCGATGAAAAAATTATAGTTTTATTATTAGTATTCCCACTAATATGTTCATAACAATGCAATTTATGAAAAAAGTATAGTAATTGTATATTTGCATATATGAGTACATAGCAATTTATGCCTAGATTTAAGTATACAGCAAAAAATCACGTTTATGCAATTACCGTAAAATCAATAGGAAATTTAAATAGTGGTAAGGTATTGATTAGTTTAAATTTTAATTTTTCTTTTATCAAAGTTTCATATCTATCTCATTATACGAACATATTATTTTTTTATACTTAATATGAGCACAAAAGGATTTTCTACTATTATGTCAGATCTTTGTGGTATCACCAGTAAATGACATCATCATCATATATTTTAAAACGTCAAGTAACGTTCTTTTTTAATATGAAACTATGTTATCATACCTAATTGTTTTTATAACTTACTTTTCATTTTGAGAGAGAAGGAACTGCTCAAACTATCTATATTTTTTCTGATAAACTCCTTCTATAACAATTTTTTTCTATATATATATATATATATATATATATATATATATATATATATATATATATATATATATATATATAGTTTAAATATATATTATTTATATTATTTTATTATTTTTTTATGGTATATCCTGGCTGATAAATGAAATTTTCAAGCTTTCGAACAATTATTTTATCTAGTAAATAATAAAATAAATTATAATACATTGTTTTAAAATTAATATATTTCCAAATGGGTTATTTTTCTTAATTTAAGTAATATTGCATATTTAATTAAATAAAATTTAATCTTTTTTTATTGTTAAACTAATTTATTTTTTAAATCCAAATATTCCGAAAACGGTTGATCATATCAACTTTTAACAAGTATACCTTTTTGACGTAAAAATGACAAAACAATTATTTAATTTACTTAAAAACGTAATACAAGGTCGTACCAAAAAGTTTGGATTGTTCAAACTAGTAAAAAGACGTGTAGGTGGCGCCCCCTACAAATAAAAGCTGTACTAAGATAAGGTTCGTATCCGTCATACCAAAAAACCCCCGGATACAAATTTTTACTCCAATATTTACATTATCATAGATTTTATTTAAAAATTCGAAAAATTAAATAAAAATTTTAACACCCTGTATTTCGAAAACGAAGGTCTTGCATACCCATATTTGTATAGACTTTAATGTTTATTTTTGAACTCCGACTACGTACCTAAAGTATTGACATTTCCTCATGAATCACTCTATATTATATTATTGTTGCCTTAATAGGACTAAACTATATGAAAAAAAAAAACAGTTAATAATAATGGTTTTTTTATATAAATGTAAAAAAAGCAGATAAGAACATTTTTACGTTGCATTTTACACAACTTTTAGAAATGCCTTTTTAAAAGATCCGCCACTAAACAGCAATTTTTTTGTTTTGTAATAAATTTTTAGTAAAATTCTTAGGTCCGTTACATAGTTCTTTTAAGCGATTTTAAATTTAAGGTAAAAAAAATGAAATACGGTTTAAAAAAATTAAAAAACTGTTGAAAAAATTTTAGTGGCAGGAAATAGATTTTTTTTTAACAAGCTAAAACAATAATTTCCATGAAAAGAAAACAAGCTAATTTAATTTTCCTACCATCTTATATAGTAATCTGATAAGTTACGTTAATCAATTCAAGTTTGATATGAAATTAGGTCGTATTTACACATTGCCTTTAGTATTAAGTCTATACCTCTGTCTAAAGTGCAGGAATCCAATTATTTTTATTTACAATGCCAGAAACTAATCGCATTTTCTAATCCTTTGCAATATATATATTTTTTTTAATTTCTGAATAAGAGCCAAACATATTTACGTTCAAACTGCATCATGCAGCCAAGTTTTTGAAATATACGAGTATATCACAACATAACAAATGTTGCCAAAATGTTTAGTTCTAAAACACATATCTCTAACCTACATTTATACAATTTACCTTGAACGCTTTCAGTAGTCATTTCAGGTAGATGTAAACCTTTCACAATAAAAACACAGCACAGAAAAGTAAAAAGAATCTTTACAAAATTCATTTTGAATAAGATCTTTAACGGTATTAAGATTAGATGTAACACACAAAGCACAGCGAAAAAAGAATAAGGTCTTTTAAAAATAAAACTTTCTCGAAAATTTTCGGACTTGCCAAAGAAGAATTTATACCTTTCGGTTGTTGGGTGGTAAATGATCAATATGAAAGAAAAACCATTCATATATAGAAGACTTTTTGGTTACCACTTCCGGTCATGAGTAAAAAGAATTTTAGCATTAATTCAAGTTTATAAACAATTTGGACTTTTAAAAAATACATTCGGTTTCCAAGATTTTAATAGCAATGGATTTTTGGAGTATAAGAAAACCGCATTGTTTATGTTCTATATTTAAAAACCAATATATATCACTAGTCATCATTATTACTTCTAAATATAGATATTTTTCCTAGTAAACATGGTAATATTAGAATTTTAGCATTGATTCAAGTTTATAAACAATTTGGACTCCTGAAAAATACATTCGGTTTGTAAGATTTTAATAGCAATGGATTTTTGGAGTATAAGGAAACCGCATTGTTTATGTTCTATATTTAAAATATCAGTATATATCACTAGTCATTATTACTACTTCTAAATATAGATATTTTTCCTAATAAACATGATATTTTTTTTCTTTTATTCTATTTCGTGAAAATACGATACGCATATTATTAGGTAATAATAGTGCGTATATACAAATGTCCTAAAATTTTAGGAAAATGTAGTAGGCAGAGGTCTCGGCTTAAAATTTTTAAATAAAAAATACTCCTCTGAAACTTCGTGACTGGATTTATTTTGGCGTTACCTACTTCTTTATCTTATGGCGTATGCCAGGGCAAAAAAACATGGATGTTGGTAGGCCAGTGTAACCATAACATTTTACTATTGTTAATCTAGCAGTTGGGCAAAAATCAGTCGGATATGTATAAATTACATAACATCAAGAATTTGACATGTTGAGGGTGTAGGTCTCGATAAATAGCCCAAAAATTTTTTTAGGTCAATATATTTTCCGAGGTTGGCATTATAAAATCTTATTGGTCGAGTAAAAAAATGACATTTTTCATTTCACGCATGCATGCCATCAATTCTCAGAGTTTTCGAAGATAAACAAGTTCTAGGTTACGCCAAAAGAAGTCCACTCACAAAGTTTTAGATAAGTATTTTTTATTTCAAAACTCCAGTACCTATGGCAGATACAAAGGATTTGACAACTTTTTTAAAAGTTATATCATGCTTCTAATAACATATATTTTATTATTATAAAATAAGAATTTAACATGTATGTAGAAACCGATTTCCATCAGTTTAAAAAAAATGTCGTTTACTAGGACATTTTTTTTAAACTAATGGAAATCGGTTTCTACAAAGCTATAAATTATCCCTTAATTTCGAGAAAAGAGGGAAGGGCTGTTATTACCAATTCGTTTAGTTTGACCTAACTAATTTCTATATGCTGACGTCATAACAGATCTGTCATTTAATACCAATAATTACCGTGAGAACTATCGTAAAATTTTGGTGGTTCCCGTAAATTCGATTATTAATTTCCCTGATTTTCACTTGAAAAGGAAATGAGATAAAAAAATTACATATCTAAAACAATTATTGGGACTCCTAATGTCAAAATTGCCATACTAAAAATGTATAAATTTTAATTCGAAAAAATTTTTAAATCCGAGAAACTAATAAAGTAATTTTAATTTTCAGTTCTTAGTTGACAAAACGGTAAAACCAATACAATTGCTTATTTTAAGATTATACGAAAATCTTTTTTGAATAATAAAAAACATAGTTTAAACATCCATTTATTACTTACTTACTATCTACACGTATCGTCAAATACACTTATTTTAAGCCATATGTTTTAAAATTTGCTAAGGAAATTGTCGGTTTTAATAGCTATCAATCACATTTCCAATATGAAAAAATAGAAAATTAGGTATACTTTGTGGTTGTTTTATTTTTAGTTTGATCTCGATTTTGATGCTAATAGTTTTAGAAAACAATGTCGTTAATATGGTCTACATTTGAGGCTTTTTTCGGGTTTAAATAAAAATTTATATGAATCAGAAAGGTATCTTTAATAGTACACAATGTAGAAGAAAAACGTCGTATTTTTATAATTTTAAAGCAATAGCAAAGTAAAATAAAACGTATAAAATTTCCACAGTAATGGTCGGTCCTGGTTTAACAATTTACAATAATTTATACTAACAAGTTTACAAAAAGTGAGGTTTATTTTGATACAATGCAATGGTATGCATTTATATGGGTTGATTAATGCGAAAAATGTGCTAAATTTCTAAAAAAGCTAATTTATATTGATTTTAAGACAATTTACTCTTTTTTTAAAATAACATTTATTTGAGACGTATTTTTTAAAATTATCAAAATTTCATCGGCAAAACATAGCAGATCTACTAGATATTTTAATTTCCATGATAAGTAGACCTAGTATAAATTTAAATCTTTTTTAGTGCATTCGACCGTCTATGTAAATATATTTTTAAAAAGTAATAAAAAAAGGATTATAGTTAAAAACAAATAGACTTTATATAAAAAAAAATTAAATTCTAATATTTTAAAAATGTACTTATTGGAAAAAGTTTTTTTTTAAATAATTTTGAAGCTGTTTTATTTGTGTTATGGTGGAAATTGCAGAATTATCAAGTAAAATATAATTATGTAAAATTTTAATTATTAATTTTCTTTAAAGAAATATTAATAAATGAGAAATTACTGAAGAAAATTGTTTATGATTATTATAAATGTCTCGCCTCTTTATTTTACTCGTATATTTATACCACCCTATAGACGCTACCATTTGAAATTTTTTTAATTGTTATAAAAACTATTGCATGGAAATTTTTTTTGCTTAAAATTTAAAGTATTAGGAAACATATCTGCTTTTTAACTATATCTGTAGTGCAAGTTTTGCTGTACCCAAAAACAACCATTTAGAACTTCAAGTTAAGGGTACATTTAAATGATCTTAGAGTGCATCTACCGTAAATAAGTCATAAACGTATTCGATTTTGTTTTAAAAGACTGTGACATTAAATTAAAAAAACAAAACGAAAAAAATGTTTGTGGTCATAAAGAATATTTCTATAACTGTTTTGACGACATAATAAAAAAGTAAATAAATAAATAAAGTTGATTATGCACCTGTATTCCAATAAAAACCTTTAAAAATAACTTTGGAGTTAAAAAAAATAAAAAATAACACACCTAATTATCTGATGACAAAAAAAAACTTTTGACCTGCTAAATATTTATTAATCACTGTATAAAGTGTATATTCATTTTTCGAAAAAAATGTTTTTAATTTTTTTCATTTCTCAATTGAAAGTTGGCTTACCACCGCCAATTTTATTTTTAAAACCTTATAAAAATTCAATTCCCGCTTGTATAAGTTGTATTATAAAAATGTAACTAGAACATTATATATTTTTCCAAAGAATACACCTACCGTCACTACCCGCAACGTCCCTTTTCGGAATTTTTGCTGATAAAACTTGATCCAAAACTAAAACTAAACACAAAATTCCAAGCACCTTAACCATCATGTTCAATAAACTTAATAAATATTAAAAATATGTCACAAATTCACAAGAAAAACCACTAAATTCGCCAAAAACTATACGAAATACCGGCACTTTCCTTTAAATTCCTGCTTTAGTTCATCCAAAACTATTCTAATTCTGACTTAGTTCGCACAAAAGCTCGGCAAGTTCCGCTATTTCGGTAAAAAATCAGTCTTTCATCGTAGCACAATTGTTCGACGTGAATTCTCGAGTCGGACTGCTTTCAGAGCTTAACGTTGGGTCGACGAATCCCCTCTATACCGGTTGAATTGAAAAACGAACATGACACAAAAATGACTGAAGTCGAGAGATGTTTAGACCTTAGCCTTAAGAATGTGCAAGATTTTTCATGGTTTTCAGCAACTGCATAGCAGGATTTAACTTTGCATTATGGAAAGTTGCAGGAATGCGTTTATGGTCTTAAGCAATGCAAGTGATTTTACTTTTTTTGCAAATATATTTTTAAAATATTTTTCTAATAATTAAATATTTGTGATAAAAGCATCAGTAATGATTATTTGTCTTAAAATGACCATGTCCATTGGATAGTTAAACTGCCAGTTATACTGCGTCCCTAGAATGACAATAGAACTTGCTGCATCTATTTGTTCTGTGATACCACTTTGCGATAAATTTCCTAAATAGGTTATTGAAATACCCACAACTGTTATTCAGGGCCAAGGTCATTTTCCTATAAAAATCGCTTGTGGAGATCTTTAAAGACTTATATTTAATATTAATATTAACCAAACAAACTCTGGGTATAATTTAATAACAAAAGAGAGCAAGATTGGGATTTTTTGGGGATCAGAAACTTTTGAGAAAATTTATGAAATATTTGTAAACATAACGTAGTGTAGCCCCCTCTTTCTTCAGATCTGCTTAACAATATAAAAATAATCAAATAAAAATTTACCTTTGCAATATGGCAGTTTTAAAAAGGCGTTTAGCTATTTAAGCAATGCATAATTTATAAATATATGATTCAATTTTTTTTCTACAAGCAATATTTGCAATTTTAAGCATAACAAACTTATAAACGAAAAAGGATTATTTACTTATTTTGATTTTAAAAATTATATTTAGCTTATTTGGGATAATTTATACAACATTGTTTTTAACAAAAATTTTTGTGCTTTCAGCAAGACCAAATAGGGTCATATTTGTGGCTTTTCTCATAAAAAAAATAAGGACAATAATTATCTTGTGTATTTTTTTTGTAGAATCCTGAGAACACTTAAGAAAAATTTAAAGCAAAACAAAAGAGATACGACATAAAATTAAGGTCTTATTAATGAGAAAACTTATTTATTGGTTTGTTTTTAAAAGCATCTTATTTCATTAAAATGTTCTTTTGTCTAATTTAAATTGCAGATTTCTTATATAAATTTAATTAATTTTTTAATTGGAATGTATAAAAAAAATGAAACAGAATAATCTTAATTTAACGTTGTATATCTTTTATTTCATTTACATTATTTTCCTAGGTATTCTTTTAAATTCTACGGAAAAAAGTATACAAAATGGATATTTAACTTTTTTTTTTTGGAGCAAATGAGGAAAGCCAAAAACATATCCTTATTCAGTCCTTGTTAGATGATGATGTACAATAAAATTTTTGGAAAAACTATATTAATTGTTCATATGACCATTATTAATTTCTGACTAAATGTTCGTTAGATGTTTAAAAAATGGAGCCCTAGTAACATAAAGAGACTTAATGAGCTTTTTTTAAGTGTTTTTAAATTAGTCTCTATATTTTTAAAAATTGCTTAATAATCGCAAAAAAAAACAAATAATCGCACTTATAAACACTAAAACTTTAATTAACGCATTAACATGCCTTGAATTCTTGAAATAATGTTGAATCAGGCCCCACGTTGGGCGCCTTAATAATTAATGCCCTAATAATTAAATTCCTTACAGAATAACCACGACAAAATTTGCTCACGTACTGGAAAAATATAAACTTAAAACAATAGAAATAACTATTTTTTTCTTATTAAAAAGTCGTGGATGTACACTTTTCGCAGTCTAGTCTAATATTCGCAAAAAAACCTTAATTCTTGGAACAACGTTGAATCAGGCCCCACGTTGGGCGCCTTGATAATACCTTAATAATCAAATTCCTTACCAAATAACCACGACAAAAGTATATACTTAAAACAATAGAGATATTTATTTTTTTTATTGAAAAATCGTAGATGACACATTTTCCGTAGTCTTGCCTAATAATTGCAAAAAAATGAACAATCGCATCTATAACTTGATTCTTAAAATAATGTTGAAACGTGACTTGCCCCACGTTGGGTGCCACAATAATCAGATTTAGTACAGTTTATAGAGCAAATTAGAAAAAGTTTTGGAAATTAAAATTTACCAATAAACCACCAGTGCCATTAAAAAAAGTACATAACACCCTAAAAAAAATCGTACAAAAATTCCCATCTTTCTCTGTTATTTTTTAATCCTGAGTATTTACAAAAGTCCTATTGACAGTATCGCAATTAAATTAAAATGTTTACTCTAAAAGCAAAAAACGGCTTTTTCACAGTTTTTTTCATATAAAAAACAGAAAAAAGCTAACTTTTGCACAGTTTCTTAGGTTTTACGCATCACTATTTAAAAGATACCACTAATGGTTTTCTGTTAAATTCTCATTACCAAAAAATCTCTATAAACTTTCTTACAAAATAACCACGACCTTATCTCATAAAATATACAAGATACAGAAAAAAGTTTCCTATAAAAGTTTCTTAGTTTAATTTATATTTTCACAATATTCTACTTTTGTTGCTTATTCAAAAATTTTGTTGTTTTTGAAATATTGGCAATAAAATATTTTTAATACTTTTCTATTGCCAAAATGCTATAGTCTGCTATATAGCTCTTAAGTTTTATTAATTTTTGGCCATGACAGCGTTTAAAAAACAATTAAGCACTGCAGAATGTCACTATTTGTTAAAAAATCTGCTTGTTTAAACTATGGGCCGCTTATCTTGCGACACTATCTTCTCTCAGAAAATATATAGGAAATGAAGTAAAAAGTTAAATGCAAAAATTAACTGACTAATTTAACTTTTTAATTTATTTCATTTCATTCTTTATTTTTCACACATTCTGAAGTACTTGATTGTTTTTTAAACGCTGTCATGGCCAGCTATTAATACATAAAACTTAAAAGCCATTTAGCAGACTATAGCAATACAAAAATATTATATTGCCAATATTTCGAAAACTACAAAATTTTGGAATAAGCAACTTTACACAAACTTTAATTCTTAATAGAATAAAAGTATAAAATTTGGGGGTTTTTATTTAAAAAAAATTAATTTTTGGCAGTTTTCTCAATTCCATTTTTAATATTATTTTTTGAATGCCCTGTATAAACAGTCATCAAAATATTATAAAAATCTCTTAAAGTAGGTTCTTTTTAATAAGAAATCTAATTGAAATTAAATAATAAAGGCTTCCTGATACGAACAATTGATAATTATTTTAGGATCCGCAAACGTCATTTTTATATTAAAATTTAAAATATGTCAAAAACGGTAAAACTTAGGTATAGGACATTGTATATGAAATGTGTCTAGAATTTTACGTAAAATCAAAAGATGCAATAATATATAGAGTGTCCCATTTAGATTAAGAAAGTTGATGCGTGTCCACAGAAAATGGAGTATACGGTTTATACAAAGGTAAAATATTGTTAATATATAAATTAAACTTGGAAACTTTTACATGGAACTTTTTTCTGTTTCATGTGTAATTTATGGAATAAGGTAATGTCCCAAAATAAACGGGCCACCCTGTACTTAAAACATAATAAATATCTAGTTGTTTTCACACTCAAAAGCCTTAGATTGCATACCAGTTTCTAAATATATCAAGGATAACGTTTCTGATGTTGCCTTTAACTATTATACAGGCAGCAGAAAAAGATCAATAACAATGCTTATCTAAATATATACTTAATTTGGCTGATAACAATAATAGAGCAAACATGGATAGGTTTTATCGCACAACAAATATAAAGCTTTAATACAAGAAACCATCTGCTGAATGAGGTGAAGCAAAATAATGTTTCTTGTTGTTAGTGTCCTGATTTTACGTTTATCTTTTCTTAGTATAAAATGTTGGTTTTGATTTTTAGATGTGCATTAAGCTGTTCTCTATCCCCATTACGATTTTGCAAAAAAATATGTCTTTCAAAAATATATATAATTCGTTTTTAAATTACTTTTCTCAAAAACTAACTAAAAAGTTAATCTTAGTGATGTTTACACGCTGCTATAAAAACGAACACTGTTTTTCCAAAGCTATTATATTGGTAAATTATTTTTTTTTGCGGAAAATAGGCCTTACTCCTTATATTAATGAAAATTGAAACATTTTTTTTGCTGTTTAATGATACAATATTAATTATGTAAATTTTTTACTTTGGATGTATACATGTCTTTGTATGTTTCTCTGTTTAAAACATGAGGCCCCCGAATATGACAAAAAATGTTATGAAAAGTAAAAATAAATTATACTATTGACAAATATTTCGAGACATTTTCATAAACACACCTGAAAAAGGTAAGTAAGAATACACATTTTAATGTCTTATTATTACCACTACAGAAAAAACACAGCGCAGAAACAACAACACGATATGCAAGACATTAAATAAAATTTAAATGTATTTAACTCTGGAAAACTAGTCATAAATATATGGTTAACTTGTAGAAAATAATTAATCAATCGATCGATTTGTCAATAATAAATAAATAATAATTTTTGTCTTATAATGCCAGCATTTGTTGCTATGTGTGAATATCATAAAAGAAAAAATATAATTTAAAAAAATTCCACACTATATTTAACATCGTGTATCCTATCAACTACAAATATGTTTTAATAAAATTTAAATTCTCTAAAGTAAAAATTTACATAATTAAAATTTTAGTGTAATACAACAAAAAAGCATTAATTATCTTTATTACAACGAATTTGGCCTATTTCCCACAGAAAGTATTCCTAATCACTGTTTCCATTGTTGGAGATTTGGCAACAGTGTTCGTTTATATTGCCGCGTGTGAACGTATTCTCTCCCGATGGACGCTCGCTCCAGTAAGCAAGCGTCCAAACCCATTACTAAAAATTTAGCATTGTGGTCTATAGTGAATTGTCTCTAGTAGTAGACAAGCCCATCGGGAATACATAAGGCACTATCTTCACGTTTTTCTGAATATCATAAATTGTATTATAATAAACTGTCCACTCTCTTTCTTTCGTATTTGTCACTCAAATAAACTCACAACTCCCGAAATTCGAAAATTAGGTGGTACAACTAATGAAAACCCCTTTTAAAAATTTTTAACCCGCATGATTCTGACAACATTTTAACAGTTAGAATAAGAGTTAAAAGCCAATGTATTTATAGGCTTTGTTGGAAATACCCTCATATCACGCATTTTTACTGTATATGGAATTTAAGAGTTTAAGTGAATAAATTATGATTTTCTCGTTTGTTTGTTCAAAACTAAAAATTGTGAAAATCACAGAATACTGCAAATAAAATTTACCCATAGATTTCGATATATATTTTTAAACAAGTATTTAGTACCTATTTTTCATAAATCCTCAAGCATATTAAAAAAACAAAAGAAAATTACAAACCCCTCACGATAGAGAGCTCGCTACTTATTTCCTTTCTAATTGGATTCAATAAAAATAACATTTTTCATATAACAATGCTCGTAAAAAATTATCTTGTAGGGCAACTGTAAGCCTTCAGAACCAACAAAAAACTCCTGGTCCAATTATATGGCAACAAACTTTGTATTCTTGTTAAAAATAATCAAATTTAGTGTAGTCCAGAAAACGAACCATTTAGCCTCCTAATTTTTTCAAAATGATTGTATGAATGAATTGAAAATGCATGACTTGAAATTTTGACAGTAGGGAGGGAATAGTCCAAGGATCAAAATCTATATCATACCGAAGGGCGTTTTTACCTTGGGGGCTGTTGCCAAATCATCTCAGGGTAATTTTTTTATATTTTGCCCACAAAATGGATAGAAAAATGATTTCAAGCAATAAATATTGCATACATTTTTTTGTAAAATGCTTACTTTTTGAGCTATTCGCGATCGAAAGTCTGGGTTTTTCGTCGATAAAATCAACGTTTTTTATCGTGTCTTGCAAATAATTCGATAAGTATGCATTTTATCAAAAAAACTGTAAATAACAAAATTGTAGCTTAAAAAAATGAATAAAATAGTTTTTTGTAATTACTGTGGGACCAATACAAACCAAGTTGCGGTTTGTTAAAGGTTAGCTTTTATTTATCAAACACAAAATTTCAGAGTTTCAAAGGTAAATAACGCAAAATCTACGAATTTTTCGAGAAAAATAAATTATAACTTTTTTGAGCATTTGCAAAGATTTTTTTTAAAAGGTATATATCATAAAGATTAAGTGAGTTTTAAATAATTAAAATAAGGTTAGACCAAAATTTTTTGAGTGCAAAATTCTTCGAAAACAACCACCTAACTACCACCCCAATTAAAATGAGTCGTAGCTCCTTTTAAATTTTCTTCATCTTTGTATCATAAAAACATTCTAAAATTTTAACCGATTTAAATTGATTAATTTTGAGAAAAATGGAGCTGCATGTGAAAGTCAAATTTCAGAATTTTCATAAAAAATGTCCTTTTCCTCCTACCTTGTTTCAGCCCTTTAAACTCACCCCTTTAAAAAGTAAGGGTTTTAAATAAATTTGGTTTAATCGGACCTTATAGCTCTTGAAAAAACCTACAAAATGGTGTTTTAATGAACTTTTTTTTCACAAAAACTGAAGGAGTTATGCTTATAAAACAAATTTTTTGAAGCATTTTAAAAGTGATTTGATGCATTTTTTTTAATTCGCGGTTTTGTACTATTTTTGGCATTGTAATATTGTAAGGGGTAAATTTTTAAATGTTAAAAAATTACAAAATTAAATTAGTAATACTTTTGAGCTGTCAGATTTTTTAATTACAACTCTGTGACAATATGTTAATTTTTCAAGGGTTAACAATTTTTTTTAAATAAATCATAATAAGGGTTGATTTTCAAGGGTTAAAATATATTAAATAATGTTTTAAAGAACTTAATACTTATTTTTCAATTTATATGAACCTAATTTTATGTCAGTTAAGCTTTAATATGAAGATTTTGTAAGTTTTTTGCAATAATGGGTAATTTTCACCCCTAAAAACTAAAAAACGACCTTAAGCATAATGGCGATATTAAAGAGGTGGGTAAGTTAAGCTCAATCCCAAATTTTTTGCAAAACACTGTGTAATAAATTAATTTTTTAAGGTAAATATATTTTTTTAAATCATAATAGGGGTCGATTTTAAAGGGCTGAAATATTTCAAATAATGTTTCAAAGAACGAAATACTACTTTTCAAACTTACTTTAGTTAAATTTTACTTAACTTAAGCTTTAATGTATAGTTTTATAGGTTTAAGCAATGAACCTATAAAAATTTTATAGGTTTTAGCAATAAACCCTAGAACATAACGAGCGCCCATCAGCATAATATAGATTTTAAAGGGGAGAGTAAGTTTATCCCAATTATTCATGCAAATCTATGCACTTTGAAAAAATTGCGACGTTTTCACTTTTTCTAGCTTCGTTTTCTGGACTATTGTAGAACCATAGTCCATCGGTTTACAGTAGATGTGATCATTTTAGTCAATAGGGCTGAACACACTCAGTTTGCTATACCCCGTGACCAGGACCCTAGTGAACAAAAAGTTCTGCGTCTATTTTTGCTCAATTTCTCGAAAATTAGAACATGTTTAATATTTTTATTGCGAAAATTCTAGTAAAAATTATTGAACGTGTAATACACAAAATAATTATTGTGTAAATTTTTGGCAAATTATGTGTAAAACAGTTTATATACAAAATTATTAAAGAACAGGCATATTTTTAATTTTTAAGAAATAAAATATTTGTTTAATTTTGGACAATTTTTTTTTCTTTCACTTGCTTTACATGGTTAAATACTAAAAGCAAGCTTGCAATTTAGAATGTTTGTTGTTTCATGGCCCGACCAAAGCAGATGTTTGTTTAACAGTGGGGGTGCGCTTTTACACAAAACCCATTTTAGGGTAAATTAATTTTAAGGGTGAGAGGGTGGGTTTTTGAATTAAATTGGTAGGTAAAACGTATATGATGTCGTGTGTCGTGACAATTTTGTTTGGTTTTACCTATATTCACAATTTTAAGGATGAGAAGAAGAAGAACCTTGTTTTTTCAACTAACTCATCCATTATTTAGAATATTAAGTAGGTTAGCAAGCGACTTATTATGCTGGTAATTTAAAATATCGTTTTAAATAAAGGGTAAATAAAATATCAGATCAGATTATATTTCTTATTTAGCTTAGTTTTCTATTTTGCATCTCTAATATTTATAAAAGAAACACTTTTTATCGGTGTGCAAGAGAGGAAAGGTTCATTGAACAAGTGAAGTTCTTAAAAGGGAAACCGGCCTTTCTCCAAATGGAATCAAGAACGCTAAGAGTTGTGGGAGACGACATTTCCGAAATATAGGAAAAATACTTTAAGCTGAGTCTGGTTTTAAATACACACAGTGTATAAAGATTGGAAGGGGATAAAGAATATAAATAGCTCCTGGCTAAAAAGAGAAATCCCACCAAAACCACATATGTGAAATAAGGGCCAAGTTCCTATCTAAAAATATCAGCATTTTAAAGTACATAGATACCGAAAACTATTTCATCTCAATTTTTTTATACGACCTCTTTAAATTGCTCTACTGATGATATGAATGTATGTTGCCATGGCGGCACCTGGTGCTATATTATTTTAACCGAAATAATTGTTTAAACAATTTCAGGAATTGTTATTTTTTAACCGAACAATTTTTTTTATATTGTATTTTTAAATACAAATAAAAAAGGTCTTTTTTACGATAAAGTTAATATTTTTGGAGATATGAATTTTTGAAAGTTTGAAAAAACCCAAATTTGGGTACTTTTGACCCATGAAACATATATAAGAAAAACAATAGTTGATAATATCCTTAAATGAGATTTGAAATTTCCTATTGTTTATACAGGTTTTTTAATTATTTATTGCGCCTGCTTAAAAGTAAAATAAAGCTCAAATAACTGTTGTAAAATTGATTTTAGGAACAAAACTTATAGAAACAAATTGTAGATAATTAAATTATTAATAACATTGCTCTCCTTACCAATTTTGATGGAGTTACTAGTTTTTAAGATAAAGAATAAATAAGGATTCAGGACACAGACGGGCCGATGCAGCGTATGAGTCAGAGAGACGGCGATACTTAAGGTAAGAGACGCATACTTGTGAGCGCGCTTAATAAACAATCAAAAAACCTGTATAAATAATATATTTTTTCAAATCTTAATTAAGGATATCATTAACTATTGAATAAAGAATAAAAAAATATATTTTTTATGTTTTATTTTTGTTTTAATATATATTTTTCTTGGGTCAAAAGTACCCAAATTTGAGATTTTTTAAACTTTTAAAAACTCATATCTCCAAAAGTATTAATCGTAAAAAGTCATAGGATCTTTTTTATTTGTATTTCAATAAAAAAAAATTGTCCGGTTAAAAAATAACAATTCCTTGCAATTGTTTAAACATTTTCGGTTTAAATAATATGGCACCAGGTGGCGCCATGACAACATGAATTTATATCATCAGTAGAGCAATTTATGGAGGATCGTATAGAAAAATTGAGGTGGAATAGTTTTCGGTACTCCTGCGTCGATTCCTCCTAGACTAAATGTTTTGTTCACAATTTTGTTTCACTCTAACTTGAATTTTGAATCTTGAATTTATATTTCGGATTTTAGATGGATAAAGTTTCATCGGATTTGTGGATCGTATTAAAATAACACAATATAAACGTACTCATGCATAAAAAAATAAACATAGAAAGTCAATCACTACGCCCAATAATCATTTAAAAGTTAAAACTTGATGAATCTTCATAAAATTACAATACAAAGGGTTATTTTTTTCTCAAGTCATCTTGTCAACTATGAAAAATGGAAAAATCAATTTTATGCATCCATCATATAGAGAAGCTCATTATTTTCCTTATTATAATATTGTCAGTTAAACGAATTGACAGCACGTATTTATTTATGGTTTAACTTTAAGATTAAAACGCCTTGAAGCGCTATAAAAAGCGATGCTTGTTTACATAATATGTCAGATTTGGTTACAGATTCTCAAAGTTGTTCGTATTCAGAATAATAAAATATCAGGGACAGATTTTGTTACTGTTGGCTTGAAGGCCATATAAATTGTCTTGTAAACTTACCTTGACTTTATTTTCTTTTTAAAACCTGATTTTTACTTGTAACTATCTTTGGTTCTGTGGTGTACAAAAGAATTATTACTAATTTAACTGATCATCTTTTTGGACTTAACTACTTCAGCATGTTTGCTTCTCTTTTCCAGACAAAAAAGAGTTACTAACATAAAAATTTGGATTTTCCTGACAATGCGTATCAATTTTTATAAATTTTAAAAAATGATCATTTTTTGTAGCTGTAGAAAATCCATAGTAGCAACATCTAGAACAGAGGCTGGGATTGTAGGAGCAAATGAAGCAACCAAGGAGATAATTTGGCCAAGTAGATTATTTTGGAAAGTTACTTAATTGAAACATGTTCCTATCCTAAAAGTGAATATCTGCATGACCATAGCCCCAGCAGCAAATAGTAAACTTAAAATTTTCTTTTGAACCGGGACATTTTTGCCTCTTCGGACTCTTGTATGCTGTAGATATTTTAAATCAGAACATATTTGGAATATTAATGCCATGACAGAAGAAGTCTCAACCTTTTATTAAATCCACAATGAAGAAGAATCTAAATTCGGCCCTACCTTTGCTCGACGTTCTACTCAAACGAAATAATGGACGTATACAAACCTCAGAATACAGAAAACCTACCCACACTGGACAATATTTACATCAAAATTCTAATCACTCTAACGAAACAAAACAGGGGGTCATACGTACTCTATACAATCGTGCAGTGACCTTATGTAACAGTAAGGAATCGCTGCAAGAGGAAATAGGTAACATAACTAGGGATCTTAAGCAGAACGGATACAGTGAAAGACTGGTAAAGGAAACAATCGAAAAATACCGAAATAAGACAAAAAACTCTAACCTAAACGTGACTCCAGATGACCAAATATTTATGAGAATTTCATATATTAAAGGAACTTCGGAAAAGATCCGCAGAATCGCGAATAAGTATAATATTAAAACGGCATTTAAATCACAAACTACTCTAAGAAGGATTTTTACTAAGACGAGGCCAGACAACAATGTTTCAAATAATGACTGTATCTACCAAATTCACTGCGAATGTGGTGAGGTCTACATCGGGGAAACAAAAAGACCACTAGAAGTTAGAGTCAAAGAACACAAAAAAACATAGGAAAGGAGGTGAAACGTCAAAGTCAGGGATTGCCGAACACTCTTGGTCAAAACAACATCGCATACGATGGTCGGAAGCAAAAACTATTCATAAAGAAATCCACTGGAAGAAAAGAAAATTTAAAGAAGCTGTAATAATTGTAAATAACCAAAATGTATTTAGCAAGCCTAGCATCAATATTCCGAATATTTGGCAGCCGTTGCTAAACCGTGGAAAGTTGGTCAACCTTTGGCGAACAAGAGAATAGTTTTTAGTTATCACTTGAAAACGGTTGGAGAAACATTACTAACCGAAACGCTGTGTAACAAATAACAAATAAAGACAATGAAAGTCCAAAATTTTGGTGTTATTAGAAGCTATCTTCCCCATAAGTGTTCTGATTTTTTTTGTTCATGGATGAGCTACTGTTACTACATTTATTTTCTGTCCCTGTATCCCAATATTCTTTTCTTATACATCCTTTTTCAGCCCTTTTATCCCTGTTGTTTGGTCTGTAAACCGTACCATAAAAATATTTTTTTGGTCCAAACACAACAGTTTCGTATTGATCAACTGCCTTTTATTTCTTTATATTTAACATCGGTACGTTAGTTCTTAGACCGTCCGCTGTGTTCACACGTCGCTGTCGTGGTTGGGCCCAGTAGGATCTTTTGGAACATACGCTAGAGTTGCTGGTTATCGGCAACTCTTTTGGCTAGCGTATGGAACGGAATCGGCCCTAAGAGGGAATCATTTTTGGTTTCCCTGTATGAAGGAATGACTCCTTCCTTAAACCGGAAGAAGGGCATGACGGATCTAATCGTCTGCTTGTTATACTCTCCAGGAGACAGGGACACCAGAACACATCAGAACACATATTGTGCTCGTGTTCAGTAGCGACACGAGTAAGGGGAGATGTAAGAACTCTCTCCCAATCTGATATCGGATTCATTAGAAGTCTGATCCAATTGGAAGAAATATAAAAAGGTGTGAGCCACAATAGACCGAGCGGTCGCAGTGGAGGGTGTAAAAAGTCCACTCACTTTAAACCTAACCTAACCTAACCTAAGACCGTCCGTTAAAAAAAATCTAAATTTTTTGCCTTAAATTATTTTTTATTTTGAAGACTCACACCTTTTAAAGATTTTCCGAGAATGTTGTTAATATTTTCATTTATTTTAATGCTTTTTGGATTATGTAGGAAAAACTATTCTGTTATTATATAATTTAAAATCGTCTGGATGCCTTGCCACAAGTAAACAACAGATACGTAAGTTTCAAAATACTTTTAACTATACATTCCTATTCAATTTGTCGCTAATATTTAAACAAATAAATTGAGATTAATTGAGGAAACAAATAAAATTGAGTTTTATCTCTGGATAAACCAGCAATGACCACAGAAAAGTTGTTTTTTTCAGTAAATTCCTTTATGTATTAACAATGTCCAAAAATATAAATTATTTTTTCAGGCTTTACAAAAAATGCATGGTATAGAATATTAAAAGCACCTAATTATATTTAATTGTCTAATTGGCTGAGCTATAATCTTGTTAGCTTTAAGTAAACAAAACTTTTTATAGCATAATTTTCTCTAAAGGTTTCCATGCTTAATTAGACTATTATGTTTACCTACTAAATTGGTTAGTGACGTTGAGAGTATAAATATTTAATATAACTGGTGCAGATTAAAATACAAGGGAGCTCTAGGGACGTCTATTTTTTATTTTCAATACTCAAAAAAAAATCGAGCAAATATGTATTTACTGTAATCATAATATCATTAACTATATTTATGAGGGTAAAAGTTGAAAATAAACCCAAAATATAAACAATATTATAATAAATAAATATAGTAACACAATATTTGAAATACAAATAATATTCATAATTAATTAAACTTTTTTTAATTATAAAAATTTTAAAAATAATTTTTTATCACTTATAAGATAATGTCACAAATGATGTACCTATGTATTTATTGTAAAAGTTACATTTATTATTTTTAAACACAAAAAGGGTGGCGAATTACTTAATTCGAAGTTTTCCTAAAATAACCTTGGCATTAATCAAAGGGAAGCAACTGTTATTTAAATTCAAAGAGATTAAAGCTACAGCTATCTTAATTAGATGATATAAAACCGCTATCTTTTATTTAACCTATTTTTTAAAAAAGTTTCTTCTGCCAAAATGGTAAAAGATTTTAGTTTATTTTGTAATTACTATTAAACGCATAACTAGGAATTTTGATTTGTGAAGATCTGTATTTTAACAATATGTTTTATGTTCCTTTATGTGTTTAGCTAGTGGTCTGGAAGTTTCTCTATATAAAACGTATAAAATTCACACGGATATTTATAAAAATCATCTGTGTTTTTATTTGTATGGTTCTATTTTCTTTATTGGATATTTAAAAGTGTTTTGTATATTTAAAATATAAAAAATGTTTAATTTATTGCCTATTCGTCAAATTTTCTTTAATAAGACATAAACGTAGGTAAAAATAAATAAGAAATAGGTCAGTTTTGTCTTTAATTGGGTTGTTTAAATAAAAAAAGGCACTAGCTTTAATTTTTGTAAATATGAATAATACTTTGTTTAATGCTATAATAAATGTTAAAATGCTATAATTTTGAGGTAGAAGTTAATTTATCTTAATTTTAATCATTACCTATTCGCATCAACAATACAGCTTCAGAGTATGATATTAAGTAAGGTACTCCTAAAATTTATAGTTTTGGTATTTTGATTATTAAAGCAATTTCAACAACTCCAGTGCATAATGTTATCACATTGTTGCGTTACTTGATACATTTATTGTCAGAAATAAACTAAAATCCTCTTTTATCTTATTTTACCTCGTTTTTTTTAGACTTAAACAATTAAGGCGTGTATGAAAGAGTAAGATAAGTCAACAAATTTGAAAAATAACTTAATATAAATTAAAGCAATAATTAAAATAATAATGTAAATTTTCCCTTAAGACATTTTAAAAATTCTAAGAGCTTTTTACATAAAAAAGTTCCTAGAAGGGCAAAATCTCCTAAAGGAAATTTTAAATTATTTTAATTATTGTTTAATTGAGTGGGTTAGATGCAAACAGGTTATGCTTTTCAAATTAATAAGCAAAATAAGCAATGATTAAAAAACTTTGGCAAAAAGGTACAAGTATGAGTCCTTAAAAAAGTTTATTTGACAACCCACACTTGTACTTCTTTCCGCAAAATAATTTTTATAACATTAAATTTTATGTTTTACATTTAATTCGATTTGTTAATACAAATCATTTTTACGCCTTTGCATCCAACCCACTTAATTTACATTAACTCAAATTTCACATTTCTTGACTTATCCCACTTTTCCTATACCCAATGAATTCTCGGAATGTACAGGTTGTCCCAAATTCGAGCCTCATCAATGCAATCTCGAAAATTTAAAAAGATACAAGGTCGGTTAAATGGCAAAGTTGCGTAATTCGATGCAGATCAAAATACCATTTTGAAAGTTTAAAGACTTCGAATACTTCTGTAGACTTCTGGAAAAAACCGACTTTTGCGATTAAATTTTTATCTTCTTATTACTCTATTTGAATAGATGTAACAAAATCTGATCTACAAGATAGTGTTATTAGATTTACACACCGACGTTTTGTCCTAAAGCTGCCATCATTAACTTTGTTTTTTAAATACGGCCCTGGATTTTTTATTACGGATTTTAAGTGCTTCTAAGTTTCTTAAACCAATGACGTATATCACTTGTTCAAAGATCTCACCAGGAAAACATTAAAATGATTTTTTCACATAAATGCGACACATTATAGGTTTTGAGACCTAAAAAGCTCCTAAAATCCATAATAAAAAATCTTGTACCATTTAAAAAAAACAAAGATGATAACACCGTTTTGTAGGACAGAAAAAAAGCAATGGGTATATGAAATTTATTTTGTTACATCTATTGAAAAAGAGTGATAAAAATAAAATTAAATTGCGAATATTCGGTTTTTTTTTCAAAAGCCTTTGGAAGTATTTGAAATTTTTAATCTTTTAAGGTGGCGTTTTGATCAGCATTAAATTGCGCAACTTTGCTTCCATTTAACCGACCTCGTATCTCTTCAAGTTTCCGACATCCCAATAATGAGGCTCGAATTTGGGACACCCTGTACAGTGCAGCTTTTCAATTTATGATACACAATATCTGATCCCAATGGATTTTGCAGCAAGGTAAATAGGGATGGGTACCTTAGGAATCCAATTCATCAAAGCAACTTTTATAAGCAATTGGGTATGTTTACTAATACCTGTTTGGGCTAAATGTGGAATTTGATAATTAATCGTTTTTATATAATGACCTTAATGATACTTTTTCTTAAATAACCTAACCCAAATTGTATTAATTAAGACGCGGTATTTTTTAAAGTTCCTTTGTAGTTTTACTTTAAAATTTTTAAATTAGTAATGATCTTAACTTATTTCTTATTAGGAATAATGTGATTTTCACTCTCTCTTATCTTGTTAATATCAATAAAACAGGTAAATGGGCTTAATGCTTTTACTTTCAGTCGGTCATTTAGTTCTAGCACCTGCTTTTATGTTTCTTTTATGTTATTTTGCAAGATGTAGGCGAAGATGACCTTAAAAACAAGATAAAAGTTAATATTGATTTAATAAGTTACCATAAAAAGAACACATTAGCATATTTAGAGCTTGTTACATAAAAAATACTAAAATAGAATTTAAAAATAAAAATGTCGCTTCCCAAAATTAATCACTCTTTATGTTAATAAGAAAACAAATAAATTATAAATAAATCTCAAGAGTAGCGAGTAGCAGTGATAAAAATGTTGTGATTTTACGTAGTGGTTTTAGTTTCAATAACTTTTCAGTTTACTAAAATATATCCTTTATATCCTATTTAAGGTAAAACTCAAAAACCCACTTTTAGCACGGAATTTGGTACCAACTCGAAGTTCAGCAAAATAACGAATATTTTTTATGAATTCAAGGCTACGACGCCAAATAATGTCCTACGTTCATGTTATAGTAATATTCTACATAATAAAACAGTTTTGGCTTTAATTACCTTTCTACTTTATCTAAAAACCATCCTCAAAGTAGAAAATGTATTAATATGCCGTAATATGGTACATTTACCCAATTAACAGTAACATTATAACAATATATTTATTACCTTGTGATATCCTGGGGAAAGTCACATTACAGGGTAACCCAACGAAAAATTTTTTTTAAAAGAAATGTAAAATGGAGATGTTTATATCGTATTTTTTCGCGTAGAGTCCTAAAATTCTCAGAGTAAAAACTGCTCAGGCCAGGCCGGCAGCCTGACCGCACCGGTGTCCTTAGACACTCACGATCCGAAAATCCTTAAGGCCAGGACTACGCAGTTTTTCCTCAAAGTGTGTTTGCTGGCATTATTTACATTACGAAATTGATTTGATTTGAAACAAAATAGATACGACATAAAATTGATATTTTCTTGATTGGTTCGTTTTTAAAAACGTCTCATTTTTTAGTACCTTTTAATAAAAATGATTTTATATTTACTTTTGTTAGCAACATTTTAATTTACTTCATATGAGAAATTAACCATTTAAATCAAAAAACAGAAAAACGTTTCAATAATTACCCGAAATACCAAAACACAAAGAGTCAGTATTCTCACAAAGTCTAGAGTTTATTACTACTTTTACTTTGGTAAAAAAATATAACTTAATTAATTTTGTTGTTAGTAAAAATGTATACAAATCATTTTTATTAACGTGTTTCGAAAAATATAAAAAAAGTACAAGGAAAGCCACAAATATGGTGTTGTTACCCCTCTCTCGTAAGAAAGCTTTTTGTTACCAATTAACTGTAGGGAATCTGTATATCCACGGCTTTTACTAGAAAAGGTTATTAAGTTTAATTTTTATTAGGACAACTGTTGCATGCATTTCGTTACATTCTATCCAGAAAAGGAAGAAGAAGGAGTATTCAGATTTTATGAAATAGTGTTCTTCAAAAAATGTGTCTGTCAATGGGGAAAATAAAGACGTTCGACGGAAAAAATCCCTCTGGTGTTATTATTTTATGTTTAAATCAATGCTTTCGATAAAACGTATTTGCTACGAAAAAAATTGATTTATTTCTAAAGGATGCTCTAGATGACAATTTTTTGTTAATGAAGGTATGTAAATAAGTGAACATAAAACCTGTAAAAATTTAATATATATTTTAAGCTTTATTCTTTATTTTTTTTAATTTAAAGGTTTTTTTGTTGTTTTAGGTTGCTTTAACCATAGGAATTGCTGAAGCCTGCGGAAGAGAAAAGTTAACTAAAATGAAAATAAAAGATATTAAATGGAAAGGATCCCTTTTAGTAGTAACAATTCCCGACAGCAAAAATCACACCACACGCAAATTTGTTGAAAGTATGTTTTCCTGCAACCCTCCAAAATATCCCATGATCGGCTTTTTATTTTTTACAAAAATGGAAAATGTACTAGCCAGGAAGTGGGCATTAACACAATCGAAAAATTCAATCGAAAATTGCTAAATATTTAAGCATAAAAAACCCAAATAATTAACGGGATATTGATTTCGTAGAACATCGGCGACATTGTTGCCGATGCAGGAGGTGATATTTTAGAACTAAAATGTCACGGAGGATGGAAATCTTCTATCTTTGCCAAAGAATACGTAGAGGAGTCCCTAAAAAGTAAACCGATAATTGCAAACAAAATTTTTGGTACCACGGCCGTCGTAAATATAGGAAATGTGAGCAACTCGACTATTACGATTAACTTTTAGGTATATTATCTGTCAGGTAAGTTACGTGTAGAGTAATTATTGTTAAACAATGTTTAAATAAACGATTTTAAAAAAGTCCTTTGTATGAATGAGCTTACCGCTTTAGTGCGGTAAAGTAACAGTTACCACACTAGTGCGAGGAAGTGACAGTTACCACACGGTTCTAGATAAACAATAGTAAAATGTTATGGTTATACTAGCCTACAAAAATCAATGGTCATTGCCCTCATCTTCGCCCTAAACATATTTGACTCATGCCACATCAAAATCGCCCAAATTTCCAGAATTTTTGAAGAAAAAAAGTTATAGGTGACGCCAAAATAAATTCGCTTATAAATTTTTAGAAAATGTATTTTTTATTTCAAAATTTAAAGCCGGGACTGATGCCTATCATACTCCATTCCAAACACTCCCGGTACCTTGTGTTTTAACAAAATAATCTGGTAATACAAAGGAAGAACATATTTTTATTTGAACCATGGTCTATCCAATCTTAATTTATGTGTTTACTAAAATGGTCAATGACAAAGGATTCTTATTTGTTTTTTAAATGCGAGAAAGTTACTGTTTGTCCATCCCATTCATGGATTTTGTGTTATAATCGACTATTATACTGTTTACTTTTAAGATAAATTTTGTTTTCTCACTTCTAGAGATAACATAGTTAGAATCCAAAGACCTTTGACCTTGAACGATTAGTACCTTATGATATCCTATGCATTTTTATATTAGATGATGCTGTTTTACTTAAATTTACTTTATTAGGATAAAGTGAATAAATGTTTTGTCTGTTGTAATATTAATTAGAACAATTATTATTAAGTTATCTTCATACACAATAAATAAATATTGTAGAAATTTAGACAAAAAAGTCAAATAAACAACTTGTATCTCTTTAGGCCCTTTTAGTTGTTTTTTAAACAAATATGATATTTTTCTGCTTTTGAGCTGTGTGAGAACTAAAATATGTTCATTTTTATTTAAAAATGACATAAGGGGGTATTCTAGTGTAGAGGCATGAATTTTAGGTGGTTTTTAAAGTGCTGTAAAAATTGAATTAATATTTTTACTATCCATTTTTTTATGAGTTATTTATTAACATTACAAAAATACAAAAAAAAATTAAAAATAAAAAAAGCTGAAGATTCAAAAAATTAGCAGCTGATGAAGTGGGGGGTCTCAATAAATGGCCCGCGACCATGCCCACAATTCCAACCCACCTAGCAATCTGAAGAAAAAAAAAACAAAAAAAATATTAATGTAGAGTAATGTCGCAATGTCCGGAACTAAGGAAAAGTTGAAAAAAAAATCACAAAATGGCGGCTGTCTGAAAAAAAATGTACGACTTTTTTTGACTTTTTAGAATTTTTTAAAAATAGTAAAAATTTAAAAATTACGGATGCGAATAGTTCCGGACTTAGGCAAGTCTATAAAGAAGACTGTCAAAAATTTTAAGTAAATCGATCTAGTAGAACTTGAGAAATCGTGGGCATGGTCACGGGCCAATTTTTTGAGACCCCCACTTTATCAGCTGCTTATTTTTTAAATTTTCAACTTTTATTATTTTTAATTTTTTTCTGTATTTTTGTAATGGTAATAAATAACTTATAGAAAAATTGATAGTAAAAATATTAATTGCCTTTTTTTAGGGCACATCAAAAATCACCTAAAATTCATGCCTCTACACTAGAATACCCCCATGAGCAAAAAAAATGAAGAAAAAATCTTCTTATGGGTTAATTACGTTTATAATTATCATTACTACATATTTTTTTTCATTGCTGAAAAAAAATTCAAAGCAAAGTTGAACTTAACGAACAACAACAAACTAGAATGAAACCCACGTTCTGTCGTTATAACACTAACAGGAAGAGTAGTTAAAATATTTTTAAAAATATATGTTTAGAGAGATACGTGTCAAAATTGTAATTATCTAATGCCTCCAAATCTGAATCTGGAATTTTTTTTATTCTGGACTTCTGTTTTTCACTTTTAAATCCACCAAAAAATGTTGCTTACGACCATATAAGTAAGTAACAGAATGAGCAATAAGTCCCTGACAAACAATTTCTTTTAATGCAGGATAACCTCCTTTTGTACTTTAGTTTTGGGTAAAATGACTTTGTATATATATATATATATATATATATATATATATATATATATATATATATATATATATATATATATATATATATATATATACATCCATCACTTCTTTTCAAAGCCTATCATTTAAGTCGGTGATGACTTTCTTTTAAATTTTTAGTGAATAAAGTAATTTTTTTAAATTAAGGGGGGAGGGTTATGACCCCTGGGAGCCGCTTGCATCAGCCCCTGTGCTTAGCAATCCATTTTTTCGATTTTTGGCGTAATAAAACGTAACAGTTTACACAGTTTCTATGGCAATTAGGAACTAAATACCCAGCCTAACTGTTCAACTAAGTATTCCGAATTTAATTAAATTTTTCATAAATATGTATTACAATTTATAATGCAGCAAATGGTTAACGTCACATTATACATTAGGTGTGTTTTAATAAACATAAGGGCGTATTAACTGATATATCAGTCAAAACAATTTTTTATAAACATAACTATCTATACTTTGCATGTTAAAGTTTTTCTTTTATCGTGTTTTTAAAGAATGTCATAATATTATATAGATAATATATAATATAATATAATACAATTTCTATCTTTATAAATTTAATTGCTTTGTCGACAAGATGTATAATATTATGTGGTAATAAAGAAATAATATTATTATTATATCTTCTTTTTTATATCGCGTTTTCCGGATGTTTAACACTGGAACCGGCAAGGTAAGTTGCAAAGTTCACAGCATTTATGATTTATTTAGTACTTTTCTCATTATCTTGCAGGTACTTAGGATGACAGCTTTTTGTAGTTGAAGAAAGGCTCTCTTGGAGTCCAAGACTATTTAAACAATGCTTTAGTTCTTTTAGCATTTCTCCAGTAGCTCCGATAACAATTGGGATAGTTTTAACCTTTCTTGCCTGCCAGGTCTGTTTCAGGTCTTCAGATAGGGGAAGGTATTTGTCTATCTTTTCCACTTGTTTTTTCTGTATGTTTGCAGGTGGTGGGATCGAGATATCTATTAAGAATATTTCTTTTTCGGTTTTATTAAATAGTACAATATCAGGTCTATTATGTTGGACGGGTCTATCAGTTTGGATGTCTCTGTCCCAGTACAGCAGATGGTTTTCATTTTCTAATACATGTTCTGGTGTGTATTTGTAATACGGGACTTTTTGTTGGATAAGTTTCAGCTTCTGAGCCAGTTCAGTGTGGATTATTTTTGCCACGTTGTTGTGTCGATTTGCGTATTCCCGTGGGAAATTGGTGCCAGCACATAGAAAAAATACCCACAAAAAAAATTAAAAATTCTTAAGTAAAATGTCTTTTCCGCTCTGTTATGTTACAGATGTATCATTTATATTAAATGTGTTTTATATTTCATATGGCTGTACTGTATTGGCACAGACCACAAACTTCTGTTTTGTTCGATAGTTTAGTAAATGTAAAAAAAAAGATTAGTTTATAATTTTAGGTTAATATTTTTGAAGTTGACTTCATTTTTTTAAATATCTTTTTTATTAAAACAAAGCTTATAAAAATCACTATTTTTATGGGTTTTTCCATATAAAAAACAGAAAATAGCTAACTTTCGAAAAGATTTCACATTACACCTTAATACATTATTGTTAATATATGCTTATTAAAAAAAGGCTCATCGGTAAATCATCTTATATTTCTTTAATTTTTGAAATTTATACGAAAAAATTTGATCCCTTGTTTATACCAGTGTATTATTTATATATTTTAAAGCACTTTCAGTATGATCAAAAAGAGCCTTTAAATTTTTAAAAAGACACCCTATAATATACGTATACCTAGCCGATTCTAAAATGTTTTGATTCAACCAACTACTTGTTGCCATGATTAAATTATTTACTTAGACCTAATATCATAATCCAAAAACTAGGTTTTTCAAACTTTCCTCCACCATATCTCGAGAACGGCTTCGGTGATTTGTTTTTACAGATTTCAAAATTTAAAATATTTATTTTTTTTTTACAAAAAGTTGACAAAAAATACATGAAATTTGCAATGTTTTGTTTTTGAAGTCTGTCAGTTGATTTTATGAAATGGAGGGGCCATTACGCAGTCTAGTCTAAGCCTACCATCAAAAAAATAAAAATTTTCGGTTTTAGAGCTTAAGCAATCTGAAAACCTAGACTAGTGATACATCAATGAAACGTTCTTAAAGAGCTCTTTTCAAAAATGTAAAAATCCAATATGACGTCCGTATGAAAATCCAAAGTTTGGGTAAATATCTCAAAAACAAATAAAGTTAGAAAAATATTTTTACTTAAATTAAATTCTTTTTAAAAAAGTGTTCTAATAATGTAGTAATCTTAAAACCCTAAAATTGGTAGTTTGCAAGCTACAGGCAAAAGTTAAAAATGCACCATTTTGGTTTTTCTTAATTATCTCAAAAACGATAAAAGATAAATAAAATCTGAAAGCAGATTTAGTTTTGCAATTAAATTGTCTAACATTTAATCAACAGTGTAGCTCTAATGGTTCCCTAGTTACCAATACATGTAGGCCCAATTTGGGGCACATTGATGCATCGATAAATTATAGCCAGCCATTTTGCAACTGGTTTACTTAATTTTATTTAAAATATTTACTTATTGTTTTAGTATAACAGTCAATTGATGTACGCAGAAAATTGATAATTTTTTTCTGGCAAAAAGACTCATTTATTAAAAAAATGTTCCAAAATAAGTCTAATTTTAAATCTAGTTGATGTATAAAAATATTCAAAGTTTCAATACGATGATGATATAAATCAGAAAAATTGTTTTTCTGATGTTGTCACTTTTTTAAACTTTAATTTTTTTGGTCTTAACTGCTTGATATCAAGAGTCTGTTATAAAATTTATACACGTATTTACTGAACACTCAGTGTATACAGGACAAACTACAATTTCCTATCTTTAAAATTAAAAAATACATAGAAATAAGCCAGTCAGTATTATTTCAATTTACCCCGCATATCTAAACAACTATACGAATGAATGAAAACCTTAATCATCTTCTTGTGTTCTTAAAACCCAGTTTACAAAAAAATCAACGTTAACAATCCTTTACAGTTATCGATCCTCAACATACTTACAGGAATGTTTTAGTCTCTAAAAACTAGTATTGATCTGTTTGCCTTTTAGGGTAGGGCCCGCCTGACTACAGGATATTTATATCTTCTATATCATTTTAATCAACTGGTCTTGTTATACTAGAATCCACTTGTCACTTCTCTTAAGGCCTAATCAAGCGATATCAAGTGGGAAGAGGGAAAGTCTGAGGATATAATATGAAATAAAACTTGTTCGCATTATCATATTTATTTGTTTTACGGTATTATATAATAAAAATTATGAAAGGAAAATAAATTACGAAAAATACTGCTTTAATATTTTAAATGGATATTACTGGAAATTGATAAACATGAATTTTTGTTTCTATGGTATTGCCAAAGTAGACCGAATTTAAATATTTATTCGGTCTACTTTGGTATTTAAAAAACTTTGTCCATTCCTCTTGAGTATTTTAAAAGCGCAAATGAAGTTTTACATATCTGCCCAATTTCAGATTTTTCTCTCGTGTCATTTACGATATAAGAAATAAACCATATTTTATTAGCATTAATAGTATTTCTTTAATACATGCTCAAATGTTTAATAATTCCGTTAAGAATGCATTTACTACCAAATTAATGCTGGGGTGCCCCAGGGCTCGGTGCTGGCACCCACGCTGTTTCTTCTACACGTTAACGATCTTCTCTCTTCCCTCAATCCCATTCATGTTTTGCTGACGATAGTACCCTCCACTCTGTATTCAATTTCTTAAGCCACCGTGTAATTTGATTTTGAAAACAAGCGCAGGTCAATCAATATCTCTTTCCAAGACCTCAAACTTATCTTGGATTGGGGCGCCAAAAATCGTGTTCAGTTTAATGCCTCAAAAACACAGTCATGTTCGCTGTCGCGAAAAATCTGCTGCTCATCCCTTAGATATGAGCGGAAGTTCTGCAGAACAAAGGTCGTTTAATCTAGTCGGCGTTACTTTTGAGAATAACCTCAACTGGCACAAACACATTTCATCCATAGCTTCGGCAGCTTCAAAAAAGATTGGATTCCTCTTTCGAGCCAGAAAATATTTCTCTTCTTCCAATCTGTACACTCTGTATGTATCCCAAATCAGACCCTCTTTAGAATATTGTCCTTATGTCTGGGAAATGGCGTCCCCTCAACATTAGCATTCTGGACTCCATTCAAAAAGAGCTGTTCGTCTTATTAATGATCCAACGCTCACAGAAAGGCTTCTTCTTCTTGCCCATCGTCGAGCTGTAGGGGACCCGTCGCTCTTCTATAGGTATTTTCACGGCTTCTGCTCAAAAGGAATTGGCCAGTATTTTCCTTCTCGGCAGCTCCCAACAGAGCAACACGTAGTGCAACTTTTATGCATCCTTTTACAGTTCAATTAGAGGGCCCGAACTTCCGCTTTCTTCGTTCCTTTATTCCTAGAGTGTCAAGACTATGGAACCTGCTCCCGAAGTTTTCCTTCTCCCCCCAATCTCCAACAATTTAAGTCCCGTGTGAACAAACTCCCTCTCACCACACGAAACCCCACGGTACGTTAGTACTTAGGCATCAGCCTTCGTGGATGTCCTAAGATAAAAAAAAAAAAAAAAAATTTACGCTACACCTTAGGGGTCTGGCGAAAGGACGCGGAGACGGTGGGCGGAGACTAACAAACTCCCACTACCACAATTTTCGTATAGCCGCATTAAAAATATTATATTTTATTTAGGTTCTTCCAAATTCGGTTTTATCGAGGCGATGTTGTTTCCGATTGCAAGCCTACAGGAGATAACGTTTTTCGCTAACTATTTTTCCACTTAAATGACCCAAATTATACACCATTTTTAAAAGGGTAAGGAAATAATCTATGCCTCTGCTGTAACAGATTTTTGAAAATGAGTCGAGTTAAGAAAAAATAGTATCTAAACATAACCGATTTTAGGGTGACTTTCACTCAAGGAAATATTAAAAACTAAATCCAAATTAAAAAAACTATTACAGCAGAAGCCTAGATTTAAGTGTTGGCTTACATATAGTTTTTGAAAATTATCGATAACTTATACCGTTTTTGATAAAAACATTATGCCCCGAACCCCAAATTGGATTCAAACTTCGCGGCGCGAATGGACTCGTAAGAACGGTTATAAGGCTGCTGTTGCTCTTAGCCAAATTAGTTTTTTATAAATATTCTTCAACTTTGAGTATGTTTTATCTGAGATCAACATGAAACCACCTTTAAATAGAACATTCCAATTCCAAATCCGATCCTAGATTTTTAAAGGATTTTAGATTTGATTCTTGAGATAACCTTAAGCAACCTATTAATGGGACATTTTTTGTAATTTTACAGGAGGTTTCACAAGTACCGTTTAATAATTTCTTTGCTGCCGGATACCATACTCTAGGGTTACAAAAAAAAATGTTTCTCTTGACCTGAAAAACAACATATTTTGGTTAAAAATCATATTTTAGGTGTGTTTTCTTATTTAAAGATTTTAATAGGTAGATGTTTTAATATTCTTCATATTTATTTTCGAAAATTAATGTGTGCTTATTAAGAATCTAGGGTAAAAATTTGGAAATTTAAAATGGAAGATTTAAAATGGCGGATTTTGTTATTTATAAACTTATTTGCCGCAGGCCCTCAGATTGGGATATAAGGATTTTTGAGGGTGCTAGGTCGGAATTTGGAAGTTTATTATCTTAGGTCGAAATTTTAAAATTTAAAATGGCTGATTTTGGCATTTATCAACCGATTTGTCTCAAATAGAAATCTAAGAAATCGATTCTTTTTGAAATCCTTTCAAAAAAGAATCGATTCGGATAATCTTAAGGTGGTAGGTCGGAATTTGGAAATTTATAATCTTTGGTCGAAATTTAAAAATTTAAAATGGCGGATTTTGGCATTTATAAACCGATTTGTCTCCAATAGAAATATATGAAATCGGTTCTTTTTGAAATCCTTTCAAAAAAGAATCGATTCCGGATAATGTTAAGGTGGTAGGTCGGAATTTGGAAATTTATAATCTTTGGTCGAAATTTAAAAATTTAAAATGGCGGATTTTAGGGATTTATAAACCAATTTGTCTCCAATAGAAATATAAGAAATCGATTCTTTTTGAAATCCTTTCAAAAAAGAATCGATTCCCGATAATCTTAAGGTGGTAGGTCGGAATTTGGAAATTTATAATCTTTGGTCGAAATTTAAAATTTAAAATGGCGGATTTTGGCATTTATAAACCAATTTGTCTCCAATAGAAATATAAGAAATCGATTCTTTTTGAAATCCTTTCAAAAAGAATCGGTTATATCTTAAGGTGGTAGGTCGGAATTTGGAAATTTATAATCTTTGGTCGAAATTTAAAATTTAAAATGGCGGATTTTGGCATTTATAAACCAATTTGTCTCCAATAGAAATATAAGAAATCGATTCTTTTTGAAATCCTTTCAAAAAAAATCGATTCCGGATAATCTTAAGGTGGTAGGTCGGAATTTGGAAATTTATAATCTTTGGTCGAAATTTAAAATTTAAAATGGCGGATTTTGGCATTTATAAACCAATTTGTCTCCAATAGAAATATAAGAAATCGATTCTTTTTGAAATCCTTTCAAAAAAGAATCGATTCCGGATAATCTTAAGGTGGTAGGTCGGAATTTGGAAATTTATAATCTTTGGTCGAAATTTAAAAATTTAAAATGGCGGATTTTAGCATTTATAAACCAATTTGTCTCCAATAGAAATATAAGAAATCGATTCTTTTTGAAATCCTTTCAAAAAAGAATGGATTCCGGATCATCTTAAGGTGCTAGGTCGGAATTTGGAAATTTATAATCTTTGGTCGAAATTTAAAAATTTAAAATGGCGGATTTTGGCATTTATAAACCGATTTGTCTCCAATAGAAATATATGAAATCGATTCTTTTTGAAATCCTTTCAAAAAAGAATCGATCCGGATAATGTTAAGGTGGTAGGTCGGAATTTGGAAATTTATAATCTTTGGTCGAAATTTAAAAATTTAAAATGGCGGATTTTGGCATTTATAAACCAATTTGTCTCCAATAGAAATATAAGAAATCGATTCTTTTTGAAATCCTTTCAAAAAAGAATCGATTCCGGATAATGTTAAGATGGTAGGTCGGAATTTGGAAATGTATAATCTTTGGTCGAAATTTAAAAATTTAAAATGGCGGATTTTGGCATTTATAAACCAATTTGTCTCCAATAGAAATATAAGAAATCGATTCTTTTTGAAATCCTTTCAAAAAGAATCGATTCGGATAATGTTAAATGGTAGGTCGGAATTTGGAAATTTATAATCTTTGGTCGAAATTTAAAAATTTAAAATGGCGGATTTTGGCATTTATAAACCAATTTGTCTCCAATAGAAATATAAGAAATCGATTCTTTTTGAAATCCTTTCAAAAAAAAAATCGATTCGATAATCTTAAGGTGGTAGGTCGGAATTTGGAAATTTATAATCTTTGGTCGAAATTTAAAAATTTAAAATGGCGGATTTTGGCATTTATAAACCAATTTGTCTCCAATAGAAATATAAGAAATCGATTCTTTTTGAAATCCTTTCAAAAAAAAATCGATTCGAATAATCTTAAGGTGGTAGATCGGAATTTGGAAATTTATAATCTTTGGTCGAAATTTAAAAATTTAAAATGGCGGATTTTGGCATTTATAAACCAATTTGTCTCCAATAGAAATATAAGAAATCGATTCTTTTTTTAAATCCTTTCAAAAAAGAATCGATTCAGATAATGTTAAGGTGGTAGGTCGGAATTTGGAAATTTATAATCTTTGGTCGAAATTTAAAAATTTAAAATGGCGGATTTTGGCATTTATAAACCAATTTGTCTCCAATAGAAATATAAGAAATTGATTCTTTTTGAAATCCTTTCAAAAAAGAATCGATTTCGGATAATCTTAAGGTGGTAGGTCGGAATTTGGAAATTTATAATCTTTGGTCGAAATTTAAAAATTTAAAATGGCGGATTTTGGCATTTATAAACCAATTTGTCTCCAATAGAAATATAAGAAATCGATTCTTTTTGAAATCCTTTCAAAAAAGAATCGATTCCGGATAATCTTAAGGTGCTAGGTCGGAATTTGGAAATTTATAATCTTTGGTCGAAATTTAAAAATTTAAAATGGCGGATTTTGGCATTTATAAACCAATTTGTCTCCAATAGAAATATAAGAAATCGATTCCTTTTGAAATCCTTTCAAAAAAGAATCGATTCCCGGGTAATCTTAAGGTGCTAGGTCGGAATTTGGAAATGTTATAATCTTTGGTCGAAATTTAAAAATTTAAAATGGCGGATTTTGGCATTTATAAAAAGATTTGTCTCCATTAGAAATCTAGGAAATCGATTCTTTTTGAAATCCTTTCAAAAAAGAATCGATTCCGGATAATGTTAAGGTGCTAGGTTGGAATTTGGAAATTTATAATTTTTGGTCGAAATTTAAAAATTTAAAATGGCGGATTTTTGCATTTATAAACCAATTTGTCTCCAATAGAAATATAAGAAATCGATTCTTTTGAAATCCTTTCAAAAAAGAATCGATTCGATAATCTTAAGGTGGTAGGTTGGAATTTGGAAATTTATAATCTTTGGTCGAAATTTAAAAATTTAAAATGGCGGATTTTAGCATTTATAAACCAATTTGTCTCCAATAGAAATATAAGAAATCGATTCCTTTTGAAATCCTTTCAAAAAAGAATCGATTCGAATAATGTTTAAGGTGTAGGTTGGAATTTGGAAATTTATAATTTTTGGTCGAAATTTAAAAATTTAAAATGGCGGATTTTGCATTTATAAACCAATTTGTCTCCAATAGAAATATAAGAAATCGATTCTTTTTGAAATCCTTTCAAAAAAAGAATCGATTCGATAATCTTAAGGTGGTAGGTTGGAATTTGGAAATTTATAATCTTTGGTCGAAATTTAAAAATTTAAAATGGCGGATTTTAGGGATTTATAAACCAATTTGTCTCCAATAGAAATATAAGAAATCGAATTCCTTTTGAAATCCTTTCAAAAAAGAATCGATTCCGGATAATCTTAAGGTGCTAGGTCGGAATTTGGAAATTTATAATCTTTGGTCGAAATTTAAAAATTTAAAATGGCGGATTTTGGCATTTATAAACCAATTTGTCTCCAATAGAAATATAAGAAATCGATTCCTTTTGAAATCCTTTCAAAAAAGAATCGATTCCGGATAATCTTAAGGTGCTAGGTCGGAATTTGGAAATTTATAATCTTTGGTCGAAATTTAAAAATTTAAAATGGCGGATTTTGGCATTTATAAACCAATTTGTCTCCAATAGAAATATAAGAAATCGATTCCTTTTGAAATCCTTTCAAAAAAGAATCGATTCCCGGATAATCTTAAGGTGCTAGGTCGGAATTTGGAAATTTATAATCTTTGGTCGAAATTTAAAAATTTAAAATGGCGGATTTTGGCATTTATAAAAAGATTTGTCTCCATTAGAAATCTAAGAAATCGATTCTTTTTGAAATCCTTTCAAAAAAGAATCGATTCCGGATAATGTTAAGGTGCTAGGTCGGAATTTGGAAATTTATAATCTTTGGTCGAAATTTAAAAATTTAAAATGGCGGATTTTGGCATTTATAAACCAATTTGTCTCCAATAGAAATATAAGAAATCGATTCTTTTTGAAATCCTTTCAAAAAAGAATCGATTCCGGATAATCTTAAGGTGGTAGGTCGGAATTTGGAAATTTATAATCTTTGGTCGAAATTTAAAAATTTAAAATGGCGGATTTTAGCATTTATAAACCAATTTGTCTCCAATAGAAATATAAGAAATCGATTCTTTTTGAAATCCTTTCAAAAAAGAATCGATTCCGGATAATCTTAAGGTGGTAGGTCGGAATTTGGAAATTTATAATCTTTGGTCGAAATTTAAAATTTAAAATGGCGGATTTTGGCATTTATAAACCAATTTGTCTCCAATAGAAATATAAGAAATCGATTCTTTTGAAATCCTTTCAAAAAAGAATCGATTCCGGATAATTTAAGGTGCTAGGTCGGAATTTGGAAATTTATAATCTTTGGTCGAAATATAAAAATTTAAAATGGCGGATTTTGGCATTTATAAACCAATTTGTCTCCAATAGAAATATAAGAAATCGATTCTTTTTGAAATCCTTTCAAAAAAGAATCGATTCGGATAATCTTAAGGTGGTAGGTTGGAATTTGGAAATTTATAATCTTTGGTCGAAATTTAAAAATTTAAAATGGCGGATTTTAGCATTTATAAACCAATTTGTCTCCAATAGAAATATAAGAAATCGATTCCTTTTGAAATCCTTTCAAAAGAATCGATTCCGGATAATCTTAAGGTGCTAGGTCGGAATTTGGAAATTTATAATCTTTGGTCGAAATTTAAAAATTTAAAAAGGCGGATTTTGGCATTTATAAACCAATTTGTCTCCAATAGAATTTTAGAAATCGATTCCTTTTTTAAATCCTTTCAAAAAGAATCGATTCCCGGGTAATTTAAGGTTTCTAGGTCGGAATTTGGAAATTTATAATCTTTGGTCGAAATTTAAAAATTTAAAATGGCGGATTTTGGGATTTATAAACCAATTTGTCTCCAATAGAAATAAAAATGATTCTTTGAAATCCTTTCAAAAAGAATCGATTCGATAATTTAAGTGGTAGGTCGGAATTTGAAATTTATAATCTTTCGAAATTAAAATTTAAATGGCGGATTTGGCATTTATAAACAATTGTTCAATAAATATAAGAATCGATTCCTTTTAAATCCTTAAAAAATCGATTCATTTTAAGGTGTAGGTCGAATTTGGAAATTTATAATCTTTGGTCGAAATTAAAATTTAAATGGCGGATTTTGGCATTTATAAAAATTTGTCTCCATAGAAATTAGAAATCGATTCTTTTTGAAATCCTTTCAAAAAAAATCGATTCGGATTTTAAGTGCTAGGTCGGAATTTGGAAATTTATAATCTTTGGTCAAATTAAAATTTAAAATGGCGATTTGGCATTTATAAACCAATTTGTTCCAATAGAAATATAGAAATCGATTCTTTTTGAAATCCTTTCAAAAAGAATCGATTCGAATAATCTTAAGGTGGTAGGTCGGAATTTGGAAATTTATAATCTCTGGTCGAAATTTAAAAATTTAAAATGGCGGATTTTGGCATTTATAAACCAATTTGTCTCCAATAGAAATAAAAAAATCGATTCCTTTTGAAATCCTTTCAAAAAACAATCGATTCCGGATAATCTTAAGGTGCTAGGTCGGAATTTGGAAATTTATAATCTTTGGTCGAAATTTAAAATTTTAAAATGGCGGATTTTGGCATTTATAAAAAGATTTGTCTCCATTAGAAATTAAGAATCATTCTTTTTGAAATCCTTTCAAAAAAGAATCGATTCCCGGAAAAATGTTAAGGTGCTAGGTTGGAATTTGGAAATTTATAATTTTTGGTCGAAATTTAAAAATTTAAAATGGCGGATTTTGGCATTTATAAACCAATTTGTCTCCAATAGAAATATAAGAAATCGATTCCTTTTGAAATCCTTTCAAAAAAGAATCGATTCCGGATAATCTTAAGGTGCTAGGTCGGAATTTGGAAATTTATAATCTTTGGTCGAAATTTAAAAATTTAAAATGGCGGATTTTGGCATTTATAAAAAGATTTGTCTCCATTAGAAATCTAAGAAATCGATTCTTTTTGAAATCCTTTCAAAAAAAAATCGATTCCGGATCATCTTAAGGTGCTAGGTCGGAATTTGGAAATTTATAATCTTTGGTCGAAATTTAAAAATTTAAAATGGCGGATTTTGGCATTTATAAAAAGATTTGTCTCCAATAGAAATATAAAAAATCGATTGTTTTTGAAATCGATTCCTTCCAAAAAAAAATAGATTCCGGGTCATTTTAAAATAATATAACGAATCCGGGTAACTGATACTATTTTTAAAAAATAATCGATTTCATCCTTCCAATCCTTAAGAAGAAATCGATTCATGGACTCGATTCCAAAAGGATTCGATTCCTACCCAGCTTGGGTTTGTTCTAACCACTTAAAAAACGGTTATTGTACGGTCACGCGCAAGCCTAGTCAAATAAACCATCGTGGTTAATTTACACTCCCATTTAGATGATTTTCCAGAAAATTTAGGTAATTACAGTGAAAAACATGGTGGGATATTTCACCAGAATATTAAGAAAGAGAAGCGTAGATACCAAGAAAGATGAGATAAGAAATATATGAGCCGGTTGCTGTTGATTATTAAAAAATATAAATCATGAATCAAAAAAACCCAAAAGAAATCCACTTCGCATATCTTTTGCAGATTTGACCTTAAAATGACCTTGACCATGACCTGATGTCCACAAAAACATAAATACACACTGTTGAAATTTGGTTTCGACTTATTTTGCAGATTTGACCCAGAAATGCAATTATCCACGACCTGATGGGGTCAAACTGACTCCGGATTCGGATTCAGCGACCCCAAAAACCTAGAGATACCATGGTCAAGTTTTGCGGACCCTCAACTTTTTTGTAAAGTTGTGAGTTAACTAAAAGAAGCTATAGTAACATAATTTTCAGAAATTTACAAAGGATATTCTTATAAGGATAAGCGTGTCACTTTAACAGAATATTGGCCATCTTTAATTTCTAACTTTCGAATCGACTCTGTAGGGTACTAATCAATGCGTCTATTGTCTTGTCACACTTTGCTAACTGCTCGATAAATATTTTCTAATATTTGTTTATTGTCTGATGCATCTACTGTGTTTGCCTTTCTCATAATGTTATGCATCTGGCGACCATATTATTATTTGCTTTATTTATTTAAGAACGCCTTTTCGCCAGATTAGTTGATGCTCATTAAAATGAATTTAATTATTAAATGATTTTAATACATTTTCGTAGTTTAAAGTTAAAATGTATAAACTATATGTTTCTATATTAATGAAACATCATCCTTGCTGTACCATTAAGCAACCAATACTTTAGAGACACCTTGGAGGAAGAGGACTTATGGACACAGTAACCAGATTAACAAATATCTAACTTATGTTCTTATTTTCATAAGCTAACTGCCAATTCGACGCCACAGTAGGTTATAACCACAGGTCTCTATAAAAAAACTAAAATACTTGGCGATTTGCATAGGTATTTTGGAAAAAAAATAGGGCTTACAGTGGCAACACTAAAAGTCTGGTCAAACTTTATGTCATTTGTCAACTGCCATTGAGTTAATTTAGCCGATTTAGTTTTGTAATTAGCGATGTGATGTATTTTTATTTGTGCAATCTTGCCAACCTAGATTTTTTAGGTTTGACAAAATCGTAAAGAAAAAAATCACTTTGTGACTGGCTGCGCATTAGTGTAGCATTTTTAATTCCTAGTAAGTATTCTACTTATTTCTTCTGTCAGTATAACCCATATTAACGACACAGTAGCAAATCCATTTTAGCCCAGTGATTGAAGACCTAAAAGTACCCAAAGCTGTAAATAAATCTGTACAGTTTTTATTGTAGCCAATTTTAGGTTTCGCGGATTTTTCGAGCAAAAAAAAGTTTATCACGATTCCGACGTAGGAACCCGCTGAAAATGGCCCCCCAAAGTCCCAAAAATGAGTGTCCCGCGAATATCTGCCAAAATATGCAAATAAGAGAATTTTTGTTCAGACAAAAAATAAAAATTAGCTCAAAATCTACAAAAATGGTCTTTACCATTTTTTTGTAACACCAATATCTTTCGCAAAAACGGCGTCGAAAAATCCATAGCATTTCATACTGAATAAAATAAATATGGTAGTAGTAGTTTCTTACTAAAAAATGCAGATTGGCAAATCAATTTTTTATCAAAACGCAAGAAAGATAGTGAAGAAAATTTTCTGGGATCATTGAACACTTGCTAAGGTCTCATTATAAAAAAGAATCATATCAAAAAATATCAATAAATTAAAGAGATACTCTCAAAATATTGTAAAAAAAACTTTGACAGTTTTTTTTAATATTCTAGAAAATTCAGAATAGACCCAAACTCATACGCAATGATAGGTACGGGTTTTCCCATTCCGATGAACTTTGAATAATTAAAAAATTTACAATATTGCCAGAGTAATCCATGAAGATAGCGGCAATCTAGTGGTAGAGCAGCAGCAGAAATGAGAGGACTTTTGGGTCCCATTATCTCGAAAACTATTGATTTTTCGAAAAAAATTATAGGAGCCTCTCCCACCAGTTTATGTTGATAAACTTTCTTTCGCTCGAAAGCATCCCAAAAGACCTAAGAATTGCACCACAAAGGAAAACTGTACAGATTTATTTATAGCTTTGTCCTTTCATTTACTGAACTATTTTAAGAACAAGAAGTTTTAAAAATATGATAACAAATTCTAATAACAAACTTAAAACACATCCTTAGACAGTTTTGATGCAAAACAATAGGCATCGGTATGGGTATCCAACACAAGAAATAAAATAAATATAATTATTGGTAAGTGGTAGGTATTTGCCGAAACAAAATATAAATAAAGACATAACTTAATAGGCAAAATATTCCAAAATGACCAATCAGGTTTTTTATTACAAATACGTTCTAGAGCCTGTAAATAAAAATAACAACTATAAGCTCTACTGGGACTGTAGTGTGCTAACTGACCAATAGGTAAGACATAATAGATCAGATCTTCTACTGATAAATAAACTATCTAAACAAGGTATAAATATCTGGATGCTCAAAGAAAATCGTCCGGACACTTTTTTGCTTTTCAATTTTTTTTGTGTGGACATCTATAGAAGCCCATGCAGAAATCAGTGCTACTAGCGACAGCACAAATTGTTCGAAAATTTAAGGGATATACCCGAGCATTTTAGGTTACCTAGTGCCCAGTAACATATTATTGGCCCAACTGAGCTTAATCCTTTTAATATCGCAGATATCTGGAATGAGTAAATGTTCCCTTCGAGAAGATATTATATGTTTTCTAAGTATTATTGTGGCAATTCATTTATCAAAAAGTATTCGCTGGATGCGACCACCTTAGTCCTAGTCATAAGGTGTAGACCCCTGCAAACTTACAAACAGACTAAAAAATTCTTTTAAAAATTAAAACAATAATAAAATTAAAAAGCTGTTAACGTTTTAATAACAAAAAAAAATAGTATAGCTTTAGTATTATACCTAGAAAGCTGGGAATCAGCAATATTTGGGATAAGTTGGCAATTTTTAGTTAAAGTTAATATTATAAAGCATACAGCCTATTCTTCTCTTGATTCATGACGACAAATAAAACAATTATATTTGCTATAATTGTCTTATTATTCTGTCTCTATTTACTTAAGACACACTACTGTTTACATTTCGTCATCTTTATTCAGATGAATTTCAAATTTCCCAACACAAGAGTGACACATTCTGCAAGAGATATTTAAATTTACTTTTAAGTACATCACTTCTTTTAAACATGCAAAATGAATACGGAATTTCAAGAAATTTACATATTTAGAGAACGTTGTTAGTTTTGCATGTATGACTCAAGTTAGTTGGAAAGGATTAAGGAAGACTGGTATCGCATAAACTGGAGCAAGGTAAAAAGTTTTAGGCAAAATAGTACGGAAATTGTTCAGTTTTGTTTCTAGTATTTTAATTATGTATTCAATAAATTTCAGTTTGATCTCTCAAACAGTTTTTTTTTATATAGCATTTATTGTAGGCATATCGTGTGTTTTAGTAAAATAAATAAGGTTAGAAAAAAGAAACATTAAAAGATGTATCATTTTGGACGATTTATCGCCAATGAAAATATACCAAAGTTAACAGAAAAGAAGACTGGTTCTCTGCCTCCAACGATGAAGTCAGGGCGCATAGTGGTTGGTCTCTTCTTTGATTTGTCCAGGACATTTGACACACGAATTTTTAAATTTATTAAAACTAACCATCGAAAGTAGGCATAAGAGAACCATCACTTTTGATTTTAGAGTCGTTTTTAACCAGAAAAAAATACTGGTAACAGTAAACAAAGATAAATTAAACCTAAAATAAAGGTTTTCACACATCAACAAGGTATAGAGATGAACTGACCGTACCAAGATACTACAAGATACTATATCTTGGTGATTTTTTTTATACTTCTTAAGAATTTAGGAAATTATAGGGAAAATAAAATATTAATTGTTACTTGTCAAATACAGGGTCATCCAACGAGAACTAAGCTATATTTGTAGCTTAGGAGAAAAGTAAAAAAAATGTGAAATAGTCATCTTGTGTTTTTTTCCCAGACAATTCCAAAGAGAACTTAAAAACACGATTTAAGTTAAAATAAAAGGGATTCGCCATAAAGATTACATTTTTTTAATAGGCACCTTATTTATTGGTTTATTTTTAGAATAATCTTATTATTATAAGGAGTATTTAATTTAAGTAATCTCAGAATTAATTTAATTCCTATAAAAAAATTAAATAAGAGAATAAAAAAGGGCCACAACAAATACCCAAAGCGCCAAAAAACAAAAAGTCAATATCCTAACAAAATCTGTCGTTTATTTCTATTTTTAATACACATTAACAAAAATGAAACATTTTAATGTTATTAACAAAATATACGTAATAATCCTGATCTTTATTATAGCCGCTGGACTTTTATAAAATATATTTTTTTTGGATTTTAGAAATTTGTTGTTACTTTTTCTATTTTTTAATTTAAATCTGAACTTTTAAACATAAATTATAATACCTTATTCTGTTCTTAATAAAAACTAATACGAAATTCTTTCTATTAAAACCTATTATAAAAATTTAGCCACTTTTTGAAACGTACCAGTAAACAACGTGTTCATTAATTAATTTTATCTAATATCTCTTTTAATTTTAATATTATTATTAAATTTTCAAGAATTAATTACTTTCATAGCAACATCAACTTTCAAAATAGTCGGATTAGTCTAGTAAAGAAGTACATACTCTGTATGTATCCCAACTTTAGCCCCACTTGAAAAAGTGTTTCTGTGTCTGGGGAAGGCCATCTTTAACGAAAGAATTGTTAATTTCAGAATGACCATATTTTCTTAGTTAAGAGTGCATTTACGCTACACCTTAGGGGTCGGGCGAAAGGACGCGGACGGTGACGTAGACTAACAAAATCCCCCTACCATTTTCTATATTAAAAATATTATATTTTTTTTGGTTCTTTTAAATTCGTTATCGTTGCGAGGGTTTTTTTCGATTGAAGCCTACAGGGAAAAATTTTTCGGTAACTTTTTTTTACTTAAATGCATAAATTTAAACCCTTTTAAAGGAGGAAATAATTATGCCTCTGCTGAAACATTTTTTAAAAAAAAAGTCAGTTAAGGAAAATAGTATCTAAAAATAACCGACTTTAGGGTGTTTTTTATAAGGAAATGTTACAAACTAAATCCCAAAATTTTAAAAAACTATTACAGCAAAGCCTAGATTTAAGTGTTGGCTTTCGTATGTTTAAAACTATCGATAAATTATAGTTTTTAGAAAAAAATGCCCTTTTAATGGAACACCCTGTATATTTTAATTTTAAAAGATAGCATATTAAATTTTTTTTAAATATAACACCATAAATAAAATTGGTATTCAATGTGATTACTTTAAACCACAGTAGGCTAAAAACAAAACTATGTTGACATTGATATTCAATTTATCGTCGTCTCAAAATATGTCGTGTGGCGTGAGTGTTGTCAAGTTAGGTGTGGTGCAGTTAGAAAGGGGGGGACTAATTATTACTTCTTATTTATTGTTTTTTTTAATTTAGCTGTGTGGTAGGCTTCAAGGCTTAGAAGGGCCCTTCGAAGTAACCTTACAAGGACCCACCGGGAAACTCCTGGTATTTCGGTGGGCCAGCACGCGCCTTAATACTCCCACTTTAATTTACCCCTTAACCATCCATTTCGAGAAACACAAGAGTGTTTAAATAACTCTTGCTAAAACAAAAACAGAAATATTGGAGCTGCATAATTCTTACAACACTAATTATCATTTAAAAATATTAACAAGTTCCAACCGTCAGATTTTGTTTATTCAACTTCAAGAACTTAATTCTGGTTGATTTCTCGTTTCTTTTTTTGTCTGGGAGGGAAGTTTAGGTCTTGAAAAAAGCACCATATGAAATATTATACTGTAATTCCTTTTCTTGTGTTACGAGATTGCTTTTAAAGGTAGACAAAGCTTCTTATTGGTATAGTTTACTGAAGGAATAAAAATAATAATATGATACTTTAAAGGTGTTAAAGCTTTTTGTTACGAGGAAATTTAAAAAACTGCACAAGAAAAGAATAGAGATATTGCACAAAACATTGCTCGACTATAAAACACATGGTGAAATAAAGCTTATCATTGGTATCTCGTAAAAGGTAAGGGATACAGCGAGGCCTTAATTGTAGCAAAGTTAGGTATTTTAGAGCTTAATTATTGGTTGTTAAAAAATTCTAAATTTCAGACACTTTCTGAAAAATTCGTAAAAAAACAATTTTGCCTTTTGTGTTTTTACCTTTTTTTGGCCAAATGATTAAATTCTTTTAAAAAGACAGAAAACTGCCAGTACTAAAAACCTTATTAACACTCTTAAAAATATAAATTGGACTCTGTTATCCTGCTCATTGGTATTAAAATCAAAATATTACCTTCAGATCAATGTGATACTTGTAATGTTAAGTGTGACCTTTGATCTTTTATTCTTTCATTGTAATAAATATATAGCTGAGACCAACAACCAGTATAACGTTTTAATCAAAGAGTGTAAAGCAGTTTGTCCTTTTATATCCTCCCAAGGAGAAAAACACCAAACCAAAATAGTTTTCTTGTTTTTTTGGTTCTTAATCCTTGGCTTGGTCTTCAACCCAAAAGGTTTGGGTTTTTTCCCTTGCAACCAAAAGAAATTCTTTCCGGTTCTTGGGGTTTTAAAACCCCCCGGGTTTGGTTTTTTTTTGGTCCTTTCTGCAAGTTTTGCCTTTGGGTTTTTTGGGGTTTTTTTTTGTAGTTAATTTAAACAAGAATTTTAAATATTTTTTTTAATTAAAATTACAAGATCTTTTGGGTCCTTAATTTGTGGTTCATGGTAATAATACAGAATGTGTATTATGTGTATTAATGTGTGAAACATATTTTTTAAAACTTATGCTGGTTAAATAAAAAAAAATTATTAAATTTGTTTTTACGTTTTGTAAAACTAAAACTGTAGAATACCCTATCAATTATTAATTAACAATATTAAAAATTGTTTAGCTCAAAGTTTTAGTATTTTTATGTATAAAAGTAAATGTTGCGTCCACTCTTTTATTGAAGATGCCACTGAAAAAAATATGAATGTAAAAAAAAATTGTGCTAAATCACCTGTTAATTTTGATAATCATTTTTTCATTCACCCGGAAATAAAACAATAGTTTCCAAGATACAACCAATGACAAGTGACTCCCTAATAAAAAAATACTTATATCAATTATAAGGAAAAATTTATTTGTAAAAATATCTGATGTCTACAACTCTCCTTTCATATTCCACGAATTTGTGTACAGACTATTTAATATGCAGAGATTATTTTCTAAATCCACACAGAGTGTAACAGTTCATATGTAAAAATGTTCATGTAATATTGTTTATCTGTCCTAATTTACTTTATAAAAAGTCTTAAATATTTCCTGATGTGTAAATATGAGTAATATTTTCAAAAATATAAAAAGATCTAAAGTTAGGTATAAAAATTGCCTAGGTACATAATTTATAAATGTTTATTAAAAATCAACTGTAAGTACATGTATGTATGTATGTATGTATGTATGTATATCCATATTCTGTTTAATTTTTTCCTCCTAGTTGTACCTGAAAAAAGAAAACTTTGTAAATATTTGCTTCAAAACTTTTAGGTACTGACATAATTACTTCATTAATTGAAAAGATAATTGTATATCACTAGTTTGGCAAAAAAAAGCTGTATTTGCAGATAGTGTCATAGCTACTTTATTTCCCTAATATAAAGAATAAAAACCTTTAGTTGGCTTAAAAGCCTACACTTTTTGATTACTTGGTATTTGAAAACAGACTGTACTGCATCTACAATTTGTTTCATAGTTAGTTTTCTAATAATTCTATTATTATTATTATTATTCTTAATTTGTCACAAGTGTCTAATATCAGGGCCTTTAGAAATTACAAAATATTATTCATCACAGTGAATACTTTAAGATACAACTTTGATAAAATTAATTTAAGCGAAGTATTTTATTTGTTTAAAATACCTAATTTATGCTATTTAAGTCCCCTAAATAAGTATTTTTTTTCGACCGATCGGGAAAACCCCATTTTCTGGAGAATTTCTTGGCCAGAAAGTAACTTTTTTCCAGGCTAGACCGGAAAGTGGTTATCAAGGACCGGAAAAAATCTTTTGCCGGGCTCATTTGTCACTTTTCTAGTCCCATTTGTCACTTTGCAGATCCATGAAATAAAAAATAAACTGCTAATTTTGAACATAGCCTTTTTTATTTATGGTTGTTATGGAAACGAACTAGAGTTGATTTTTTTTATCTTTGGACAGTCCGCGAAGGCTGAGGCCTATGTACTAATGTACCGTGGGTGTCTTAAATAATTCTTATTGTTATAATAGGTGTTAAATCCATGTCAAGCGGACAAAAAGACTTGTGTTTGATTATTAAAATATTATTATTATTTTTTTTAAATAGTTTCGCTTAAAAAAAAACACTGTAGGTTACATGACCAAAAAACCAGTATTTTGCAGGTCTCGCCAAGCTTCCTGGACTTGCCCTAGAAACCGCTTGGCTCGACCTGCCAACACTACTTTCCGGTCTTATAACGTAAATTACTATTATGTAGGTAGGTATAAAGCAACCAAATATTAATTCATACTTATTTTAATTTATATGTATCTAGGGGATGCAAGAAGGGATGGGAGGTACCTTACAAAACGAAATCCGGACTTATTACCCCAATATTCGGAACGAATGGTAACTTTATCTTAAGAAAACGACTAATTTTGGATTTTCTGGGCTTAAAATCTTGACCTTCAAAATCGGGATTTTTGGTCAGTTTATCTTTATACCTACATACATAAAAACTAGTATAGTAGAAAATAGTGTAGTATACTTACTTTCCAAACCATATTTTTCTTTAATATCACGAGAAAAAACTTTACGACACAAAACACACTTGTTCTTAAAAATATAGTAAGTGAGGTTATATACTAAAGGCCTAAAGTTAAATCTTTCTTTCTAAACCTGGCGTCGTGGTTTAAAAATCGAACAATCTCGGTGCAAGCTACTTTTAAGCAAACGAGGTCGATATGTTAACTTTGTTTACATTTCCACGAGGAAATGTAGTAAACGTAACGATTCTGCAATAAATAAAATCATTATTATAACGTCATACTAATAACATTTTATATTTTAACAAGTTATAATCATATCTGAAACGTTATTAAGAGACGTATCAAAGTTGTATTTAAAATACCATTCTCTACATGGCAACATTTTAACGTTAATATAAAAATACATAAAAATTACGTCGGTAAGATGTTCAATACCGTATTAAAAATATGCACAAGTGTATGTTACAGAAACGAAAATTATTAGTAACAGTTTAAGAAAACGAAACAGACATGATAAAATAACGTTTGAGATGAAACGTTATCACAGATACTTTTGAATAACGTTACAAAACGTGCTAAAAATGTTTTTTGCTTAGTGGGCTTAATCTTTTAGCCCTAGAGAGTATAAAGGTGAATAATGCATTGATTTTTTTTTGAACAGAATAAACTTAAAACTATAAATTACTTTTATGTAGAATTGATGCCTTTTGATAGTAGGCAGTAGGTTAGTCTTACCCAATTTTTATCCTTATGTTTCTTCCTCTTTAAGTGGTCGTTTTTGTGTGTTTAAAGTAAAAAGTCGCCCTGATCGACCCCAGTGGCGTGAAGTGTGTGTCCCTGTCAAATATGTAATAGGTTTAGCTTGCATTTACCCTCTATTATTAGTATGATAAATAATTAGAATAAAAAATACAAGACTTCTCTTTTTAAATTAACACTTTGTGACTGGCTGAATGGCTGATTAGCCTGTTGCCATTAAAGATAAAAAAAATTGGACTCTATTTATTATCTCAAGAATAATAAAAAGTTAAAGAGGGTTGTTAAGTGTATTCTTCAAAATAAAGATCATTTTGCAAACGTGCCTAATTGGTTATGTTCTTTAAACTACTTTTTTCAATTAAATGTTTTATTATTATACGTTAAATTACGGGTTCAAAATATAAACTGACAACTCAGATAATAAGAAAAAAAATCAAAATAAATGTTTACTGATGATTTTAATTTTATAAACTTTCACTTTTTAATAGCCGATCACTATACCACTAAGAAAAGTTATTTTATACACCATAAAACAATATAATCTATAAGCACGTTAATAAGAAATTTAGAGTAAGCCAATATTTTTCAAAATATTGACCCTTTTTGCAGGCTTAACAAAACAATTTCTAACTTAAGTGAGTGGGACCTAATTGACGTCAGTAGTCTTTCATAATATTTTGTTCACGTAATTTACAGAAACTCTGTGCGTTGTAGTAAAAAAATGTATGTATTTACAGAGATTCAAGTAAGTTGGGCGCATAGGTTAACGAAGAAAACTTATTCTTAAAAGTTCTGCATGGTCCAAAACCTTAAATGCAACCCTCAGATGTCAAAATTTATCAGTCGTATAAGAGGTTTGTCAAAAAATGTGTTTTTTGCTCCAGAGTAAATATATCCAATATCGAAAATTATTATAAAGAAAATATGTTTAGAAATAACTTTTTTAAATAGCTGACAATATTTATTTACATTAAAGAAAACATTTATTTCGACATTTTATTTGTAATAATATTAAAAATGTAAATTAACACCTTAACTCATAATTAATATTGGATAAATTGTCATTTTTTAAACGTTATATTTAAAGTAGGCTCTGAGAACTGTCAAAATATCGAAAAAAGCGACGTTAACAATTGTATTTTAAAAAGTGGCAAGCATAAACGTTGTCATTAAATGGGACAGTTTCTAGCCAATGATGAATGATACGAATCCCCTTTTTAGGTTAACAACTCGCGGCCAGTATTTCTTTAAAATAAACGTGTGGTGCGAAATTTACATAAAAACAAATAATTGAACTTTTTTTCGAGAAAACTGCGGATGGTTGTTTGTGCTTTTTAAATAATAAAATAAGTCATTTTCTTGATAACCTTTCAACAGGATGATGTCCCAAGTCACAGCAGATTAGATGTACTTCGATAAATTGAAAATACTTTCAATGGAAAAGTTTTTCATCATTTTTCGGAAATCTATTGGCCTCTGCGGTCTCCAGATTTAACCCCATCGATTTTTTCTTGTGGAATTATTTAAAGCAAAAGGTTTACCTCAAGATGTTGACAATTTAGAGAGAATAACTACAGGAGAGGTTCGTAGTATAACTCCCCGTATGGTTCGAAATGTCTAAAGAGAATTTTATAATATAACGGTTACATTTGTGAACAGAGATAGAGGATATGTGAAGGCATTGGTAAATTGAGAATAGAAATTATTCATTAGTATTTATTATAACAAAATAATTATTGTACATACAATTTGTTATTCATTTAAATGCATCGTTACAATGTTACAAACTTATGATTAAGTAATTGAAGGGTTATCTGTGTTCAATAAAAATTAGAAGATAATTCTTTTGATCTCAGTAGGTTTTTACATAAAAGTTTATTTGGAATTGTTCCATCAAATTTATAATTATTAAATGTATGCATTAATATGCAAACTTACATTTTCAACATCAAGAGAAGATGCCGAAAAAATGCTTTTTAATGTAAATAAATAATGTTGAGTATTTTTACATTATTTTCTTTATTTTAATTTTCGATATTGTCAAAAGCAAAAAAGATATTTTTTGACAAACCTCATATAAGACTAATAAATTTTGACATCTGATGGTTGCATTTATAGTTTTGGACCATGCAGAACTTTTTATAAAAAATAACTTTTTTCGTAAGCTGAATAATAAAAAAGTTTCACATATATGCCGCCAACTTCCGTAGATATTTATGACATAAGGGTTATTAAGGAGGTCGGTAAGAAAATAACGAATTTCGAAAAATAGGTAATTGAGACGGATAACTGCTTTTTTGTTATTCACGTCGGTCTTTTTTAAATATATTAACGTTAATTTATCTCAAAAATAAATTACTGCTCCGGTTAGTATTTTTTAAAACTAGTATTAATAAACCGTTCTACAGGAATCACGCGAAGCTAAGACGTACAGTAAGGATCATTAAATCTTGGGCAATTCTTTTTCTCTTTCGTAAAATAGGCTTATGCCACCTTCTACTGAATATAAATACCTATTGAAAAACCTAATAAAGAAACAGGTGTCCGTTGTCAGTGTCTAAAAATATATTTTTTTAAATGCCAAACTTAAAAAGTATTAATTATTTATTATATTGAGCAGAGATGTTGGCCAGAAAGGGATGTGGCGGAAAAGCTTAACACCCCAAAGAGTATTATTCATTTTGTTCAAAAATGGCAGAAAACACACTCCTTTGAGAAAAGAGTTGGAAGTGGTCACCCCAAACTATCGAATCAAGAACAAGATAATAATTTAGTTAGTGTTTTGAGAAACCAACCATTTAAATCTGTTGTTACAGCAAAAACGAAAAGCAATTTCTGAGCATCGGTTAGAACGGCACGGCAAAAAATAAGGCAAATATCCGAATTTTGCTGCCACCCGGCAGCCTTAAAACCGCAAATAAAGAACAACGCATTGAATTTGCTCTACAATTTTACTTGAAACCTCCGATTTTTGGAAAAATATAATATTCACCGATAAATGTGTTTCATTCGTGCTACAATTGGATACTTAAGGTATACAGGCCTCAAGGAACACGATTTGATGAAAAATATACCCAAAAGGACAGAAGTAGTGGGCAATTTTCGGTAAATGTTTGGAGGTGGCTGAGTGCACAAGGACTTAAAGTATGTTATTTTATTGAAGGAAGGTTCAATGCGGAGGTATATATAGATCTACTACAGAATATCTTGCTTCCTTCTGTACTGGATCGATTTCCGAACAGAAATTTTATCTTTAAGCAAGATAAGTGTCCCGTTCATACGGCCCGGCAAGTCGATAAATGAATGGAAGAGCAGCCTATTCGGGTTTTACCGTGGCCCGCACGCAGCCCGGATTTAGATGTTATAGAAAATGTTTGGGGCTTAGTGGTTTAAAAAACTAAAAAGGGAAAATGTAAACGAACTTAAGGATAAAATTTTGGAATGAGTTACGAGGAAATCCGGACTACTCCCGGGCTTTAGTCCATTTGATGCCTGGAAGGGTAATCTTTGTCTTGGAAAAAAACGGGGCCGCAATAAAATATTAAATTTGTTTAGAAGGATATTTAAGTTTGTATGAATTTACTAAAGTGTAAATTAATTTGTTAGTTTTTATAAAATATAAATATTTTCTTTTACCTATTGCTTTATTTATAGTAATTAAAAGTAAAACAAGGTAAAAAAGAGCGATTTACAAAAATTAGCAGAAAAGTCAAAATGTGACAAATTTTTTGCCCAAGTTTAATGGCCGTCGCTCAGCCAGCAGTTTTACGTCAGTGCATATATTTAGTAACTAGAGTTTTTTGCTGAAGAGTTTACCAATGAATTAGGCTTACCCAAAAACAACATTTTTCTATTAAATAATTTATTTTGGCCCAAAAATATACACTCATCGTTTTTCCCGTCGACTCTTCAAATGCAATAGCAGAATTCTTTGTTTTTTTTCCAAAAGTGCTATAAAATATATTAATTTTGTAATTTAGGACATTAAGGTTTAAGTATTTTGTTTCAGGGTTTATTTATTAATAGAAAATACTATAAAGATATTGCCTTAGCATGTGTATTTTTGCATTTTAATTTTTTTTTTGCAACTTTAAAGTGACTTAAATTTTAAAATATACCTTTTATTTTATAATAAATTTTTAAAATTAAAAAATAAACTAGTAAATAATTTAATTTGGTCTAGTTTTATTTTTAACTAATAAAATATATTAATCTTACGTGTTAGTAGATATTACTATCTATTCTATAATTTTAAAGATCCAACAACCTCTTTCCCAACACTGAGATTATAATAAAATTTCCTAGTGGGATTTTATAAGCGTGTTTGTTTGTGTTTCTATGCCCGGGTGGCATTCTCGATTGCCACGTTTATGTGCCAGTGATGTCACAACTTTTCTAGAGCAATTTCGTCCCAATAAAAGTCGCTTCTAACTGTCATTCCGTGTGGCGTAATAAAGATTGTTTGGGTTTGTTTATCGAAGACAAAATCAAATAAATTTCTTATTGAACTGGAATAATCATGCCCAAAATAGGATTAAAAATAATAAAAAAAACACGTTTAAAAGATTATTTATTTGTAAAGAAAAAAGAATCCTTTAAAATTTTACAATAATTCGTATGTTTGGTATTTTTATCATTATAATTATTGATAAATAATCCGTATAATATAAGAACAAACATAAAAGGTAATCGATAGCAATTTTGCTAAATGAAATACCGAATGCTCATGAGATTACTTTACAGCTGCCATTTTTAAATTTTTTATCGATATTAATAAAACTTGGTAGGGTTGGTATCCCAATAAAACGTCATTTTTATGCATATTTGACAAGCTTTCCGACTGCCGGTCTAACCGGAAATGACTGAAAATTTATTTAACTGGCAACTACTATTTATTGCAACGTATGTGGTATACCCGATTTAGTACAAAAAAAATTCTTTAATCTACATAATAATAATAACATAACATTTTTTTTTAACGAAAATGAAGAAAAGTGTCGTATTGTTTTACATTGTTGGATTCGCTTTGAAATACTGCATTTAATAATGCTATAAAAGTGACATGTTTCTTTTTAAGGTTTTGAGTTGGTGCAAAAATACCCAAATAATGAAGATTGGGGCTCTTCATCAAAAAAGTTAAAAAGATAAAATTGAGTTTATATATTTTTTCTAATTTTGACATTTAAAGTGTCACTTTTCAAAACTCATTGACGTTGTAAAATATCTTACTTTTCGTAACTAGTTACGAAAAGTAAAATTTTTCGCAAGTGTGTAATGAAAAGTAAAATATTTAACAACGTCAATGAGTTTTGAAAAGCTTTTTATGTTTTAAAATTGAATTAAAAAGAATCATATCATATTTAAAATTAGACAAAAAAGGGGTAAAACGCATTGGGAAACACTATTTTTCATAACTCACATTCTGAAACCTGCTACTGTAAATTATTTTTAGTGATTTAAGATGATCTTGGAAAAAAATAAAAATTTAATTTAAAAATAAAATTTAGAAAAAACTTAATTTAAAAATGAGGGATTTGGATGTACAATAACCTATAGAATTCGAAAAATAAAACATACATAGAGTGTCTTATTTAAAAATCAAAGTTGTAATTTTCGGTGAAACCGAAAGTCAGGAAAGCTTGCCATATATGCATAAAAATGACGTTTTATTGGAATAACAACCCTACCAAGTTTTGTTAATATCGATGAAGAGATAAAAAAAGGCAGCCGGAAAGTAACCTCGTGGGTACCTGGTATATTACTGGAACTACTTATAACACCACCATACTATCCAACGAGGACTGAACGGGGCCATCTTTGTGACTTTCCTTGTATTTAAAAAAAGAAAAACTGTTATCTAAGTATTTTTCGGGTAGAATCTAAAGGAAAACCCACTTAAGGAGATGATTTGAATCGAAATAAAACAAATACAACATAAAATTAACACTTTTTTAATAAGGCACCTTATTTTTTGGTTAATTTTTGGAATCTGTTTTAAAAAATCAGAAATAACGACAAAAACAAAAAAAAACAAAAGCTCTAGAATTTACTAACGAGCACACCTTCTTTGCTATGTTGCAAATTTAAAGACAACAAAAATACTAAATAATATTTTTCGGTTACTTGCCAGTTGATCATTTTTAGTCATATTACCTCATAAATTATAAAAAAGAGTTTTTAGAATCTTTAAAGCAAAATTAACAAATGTTATTTTCAATAACTATTTAATTTTTTAAACGGTATTAGTATTCTTTTATATCTGGAAAACGGTGATTAACTTGTACAGATACGTTGTAAGTTTTTTTATTGATTTCTAGATGGTTTTAAAATTTTTTTATGTTATCTAGGATCTAAATCAAACCGGTTCAATATGGTGGTAAGTCAAAAATATTTTTATATAAATAAAAATACTCTCTTACAGGATATGCCTTTCTGTTCAATGCAGAGCCTTATGATGCCTTTTCTTGAGGAATGTCATAAATCTAATTATTTTTAATTTTTTAATGATAACAACGCTATGATAGACATTCTTTTTTATTACTATTATTATTATTTGAAGGGTTAAAGCGCAATTTATATGTATAAATTATTTATAGTTTTACACAATTTATAAATACATGATATACCAAACATTATCTTATAGGAAAAACCATTATTTATTACGTTTCAAACATACGGTTTTTTAAATTTTGTCTAACTTACAATATCTTATTTGTAACTATATATTAAGGTGCAACCTCATCATCGTATCCACCGAAAAACTTTAAGTTAACTAATTCCTAATTAATCCTGAGTAATGTTCTTTAAATAAACGTTTTTCAAGTTTTGGAACTGGCACTGACGAACTAGCTTTAATTTTCAGTGCTTTTTAACCTTTTTTCTAAAAATGAACTTAACAGACAACAAATGCAAGTTTTCTAACGCTACGTTAAACGTAGAATGTAGATTTTATCTAGCATTTTTATGGATATCGAAAATTAAAATATACAATATGTTTCATTAAAAAAAAAAATTCACTGTTAATATTTTAATAATGCAACAGGGGCTTTACTACATTTTATACAATTATTATGTTTGAAAAATACGAACTTTCTTTCATATCTACTACTTTTAATATAATTACAGACACAAAAACAGTCAAGAAAATAGTATTGTATTGTTCTCTACACGTGTACAAGAACTAACAAAAACTCTAGAAATCAGCCTTCGCATTTCATTAAATTACTTTCCCAACTTGCCGTGGAATGCATAAGAACAATATTCGCTTTGCAACATTACCATAAAAAGCCCATAAAAGAGGATTAGAACCGGGAATATCCCTATATTATCCAGAAATTTATGATTCCGCGTGGAGTCGTTAAGACTCGACCTAGATTTCAATGTGCGACTTCAGGAACATAAATGCTTTTATGGTAAGTGACTCATATTTCCTGCTTTTATTTTATTGTTATTATTTCATGTAAATTTTGAATGTCAGTTTCAGGTGTGTAAATTATTTGCCAAAATAATTTTTGTGAGGACAGAGGTCTAAATTTTCATAAAATCCAATAAAAAAATATCTTTAATGCCTAATGTTTTGCAAAGTTACTGAAGACCTGGCTGGCTATCTCATTGGTCAATTGTGTTCGATCCATCTGTCATCAAACCTTTCAATAACATAATCAGATACCAACCTGTATTGTGTATCCAAATCCAGTACGGGTTTAGTAAATGAAAGGATACAAAGATTGCAGCTATTAATGTCGTTACCAATATTCAATTAAATATTGAAAAAAATAATACATGTAGCTTACTTTATTTGAATTTATGCAAAGCTGTTGATAAAATATTGTTGAAAATTTTATATAATGTTGGCGTAAGAGAAAAAATTCATACTTGGTTTAAAAATTATTTTACCCATGAAAAGCAATTTCTAAAAGTTGGAAATAGTGCAAGTTTGAGAAAAATTATGAGTTGTGGTGTTTCGCACGGATCAATTTTAGGACCTTTTTTGTTTCTTGTGTATATTAACTTTATATTAAAATTAATCTTAGGGATGATAATACAATAATTTATTTGCTGAGAGTCTTTCTGAAGTTTTAATAACATTCAATATGATTTAAAAATATACAGTCTAAATTTTTAAAAATCTTTCTTTTTAATAATTTTAAAAAATAAAAACCCCTATTATTATTTGTTGGAAATAAAATAAAGTACTTCAGGTAAGTTAGGTTTTAAGGAGTATAGTATATGGATCAATAGAAGAAATAGTTTATCACCATAACTTGGTATTTTGTATAAAGCCCGTAGCTACTTACCATTAGTTTAGTTTAAAAAATATTTATTTTGCATTGTATCATTTAAAATTTCAATATCTAATATTAATTTGAGAAGTTGCTAATTCAATGCTATTAAAACCTTTAAGCAAACTAATAAATAAAGGTATTAAGTTTATTTTTAAACTACTATTTTTGAAACCAACAACAAATTTTCATAAACCGAAAGGTAACTTAAATTAAGAACATTTATACAAGTTAAAAATTTGTATAGAAATTAAGGATATACACAATAAAGAAAAAAATCCAATATAAAATTTATACCGAGAAGTGTAATTCATCGTCCTTATACAAGAAAAATAGATTTGTCACATACTATTTAAATAAAAAGTAATTTTGGCAAGATGTCACTTTTCCATAAAGGAATTTTAATATCGTATCGTATCGTAAGTATCGAACACCATAAGTGCTTCTAATTATGAGCTACTACTTTTTACTAAAACATAGCTTAAAAGTAATATTCATAGCTCTAAAGTTTTTCCTTTGGACTACATAGTGTACAGAGCAGATAGAGACTAGGAAGCATAAACTGGGAAAGGTGTGACGGTACACTTATGGCTATTACTTTAAAACTGAGTTCCTGTGCTTTCCGGGTTCCAATAGTCCAGCTTCTGAAGATACATGTGGTTTAATGATATCAAGGGTACCTTTGGCTCCCTTTGTGCTTGGGTGCATCTACTTTTCCCCAAGATCTGATACTAATGCTTATAACAAATTTGTTCAAACCTTGGAAATTTTAAAACGTAAACACAAAAAAGGCATTGATTAACCAGGGATATATTATTCCCAGTGACCCACCGACTTCCGCAGCAGAGGTCTTAATTGCTGGTTTGCTTCCTAATGAGTTGCAGCAGCTTAATTACATTGCAAATAAACACAATAGATATCTAAATCTGCTTTTTGTAGACGGTTTTTTGAACTGAAACATAAGATTGACCAATCAGCATATAAGTATTTTGGTGCTCCATCACAAACCAATCAAGATGTCCTTTTCTTTGTCAGTTTCGGAAATATTGGAGATAAACAAAGATATCGAGTATAATTTTTTCGACACAGATTAATAAGACATTTATGCTTTTTTCTCCAAAGTTAACTGGAAATACCTTAATGATTAGTAATTACAGGGATGTTAAAAGTTCTAAGGGGCTTACTATCAAATATTGTTTGATAATATTAGTAAGTTTGTTAAAAAAACGAATAAAAACAAAACATATTCTTAATGGTACACTAAAGAAAGAATTAGGATTATTAACTAGAAAATCAGAGCTTGCAAAAAATCCAAAAAATCCAAAAAAAGCAGACTTTTTGTACTACTCAAGATTTCGACGAAAATCAAAATATCTAATTGACACTAGCTACCTGATGTTTATTTTTAGCACAGAACAAATATTGCCACCAATAAAAAATATTTTTGATCCTATATGAACTTCCTAAAAGAGACCATGGGTTTTCAAAAAAAAAAAAAACACAATAACATCGAGAAAAATCCCTTAAGAGATATTGCAGATGCATTTGCTGATCACTTCAAAGAGTGCTATAAGGACTATTTCAACATTGTCCTGACAGTTGTTGACGAGCCTGAATGCGTTGACTTGATATGTCAAACATTTACTTTTGAGGAAGTTCTTAAAATACTCGGTGCATTGCGAGTATCCAAGGGTGATGGTTTGGACGAAATACCTTTAGTATTCTTGAAAAACTGCAGTAGCTCACTAGGATCCATTCTGCATTATATTTCAGAAATTCTTCGACTATAGCACCTTCCAACTTTTTAAATCAGAGCAACGTAAAGTGGTGAAAAACTGCGTATAGTATATAGTATTCTTGTTGACAAGCTTTTTTTTGTACTTTAAACCGAATATAGCACCTGAACAGCAGCATGGTGTTTTTAGAGGCCGATCTACAGCTACCAACCTGGAGTATTCCACGATAACCTCGTCAATATAATAGAAGGAGGTTTTCAGGTTGACGTCATTATACTAACCGACTAAGGTTTTCGATAGAGTATGTCATCAGCTACTTACACCAAAGCTAGGAGCAATGGGAGTCTCAGGACAATACATTGGGTGGATCAAGTCTTATCTCGCAGATCGAAAGCAATGTTTAGAATCGATAACGTTTTATCGCGTGGTATTAGTATTAGATCGTGTGTACCACAGGGTTCCCTACCTGGCCCTATCTTGTTTTTTTATTTTTTTATGGTTTAGTGTCGCAGTTTAAAAAATGTAAATGTTAATTGGTATTGTGAAACGTGTAGCTAATAATTGTTTGGCGTTCAGGCAGACCTAAATGCTCCAGTCCATTGGTTCTGCTTCTTAAAGTTAGCGTAAATAAATGTGTAGTAATGCATTTTTTTTTGTAAGGACTCTGTTATATGTGCATATTTTTTTGAAAGTCGGGTATGAGAAAATGTATATAGTTCTAGTGACTTAGGTGTAACTTTTACTGGTGGTTTTTTGTTTAAAAAAGTTTATGTAATATTACAGCCATTAGGTCGTTGTAAAATTTTTTAGTCAAAAGCATTTTAGAATATTGTAGAGTAGTTTGGTGTCCATTTTACAAAACTTATATTCATAGTATATAAGTCCAGACATGACAAGTTCCATACAAACCTTTCAATTTCATTCTACCCCTTTACGGGGGAGTTTACTAAAATCCTCTTTTAGCTGACGTCTCCTGTTTTTCTGGGTAATTAGAAGCCAATTCTCATATATACATAAAAATATGCATTAGTGCAGCAATTGGCAAAATACATTTGTAAATTTTTTATAAATAAATTAAGATTTCTTTATTAGGGTATTTCTTATCAGTCTCCCTTCAGTTGGCAGGACTCGAAAATCTTGTAATTAAAAAGCAAAAAGCTTTTACTATTTTTTTACAAGGTAATTTAAGGTTAGATTGGATGTGAGAGCTTGTTGGTGATCGAGAGATGAAACGTCGGATGGCATATTTGACAGCGAAAATGTGCGATTTATTTTAAAATATTCCTTTAAATAAAACTAGGAAAAAAGATTTGATTTTCTCGGATATCTTCAAAAATACTCGAGCTTTTAAATGGCATAGATGTGTAATGTTATTGTAATAATCATCAGCTTTGCCCCAATTGAACCGTATTCGTAACTCCTGTAGTTTTCGAGAACTCGATGGTGAGAGTCGAATTTGAAACACCCAATATACTGCGGTGAAAGATATTGCCAGAATTTAGTTTGTGTTTGTATTATTTGCAACGGTTTTCAAAGAAATTTTATTATATTTACCGCATTCTAAAATTTAATCACTGACTGTTGCAACAAATCTCATTTCCGGGTCAAATATGTGGTTCTTGGCAGTAAAATTATTTATAACCGGGAAGATAAACTGTTGGATCAACTGATGCAAGATTTCCTTTACGAAATTAAAAAATTCCTTTTAAAAAGCGATTTTAATTTGGCGATGAGATAAAAATTTCCAATTATTCTGTTTTATAGGTAATAATAAAGAAGGGAATACCAAAATAAAGTTATTGTTTAAGACAAGATTACTGAAATAGTGCTCAGTTTTTTTGAAGACCGAAAAATTTTTTAAAAAATTAATTTTTTTATATCTTTAAATGTAAGTAAAATGAAAAAGACAATTAATTTTTAAAAAACAAATGTATATTTATGGTTAAACGAAGATTTTTTTTTTGATTTCAAATTACCTATATACATTAATGATATTTTTTGAAAATTCCGAAAGTGAAGGAAGACTTGTCGATAAATATAATTTAATTTAAAAACGTTGGATCCTGCTGCATAAATCTAGCTATTTCCAATGCATACTTAGGTCGGTCCTGCATGTTTTGTTCAGGAAGCTTCGGAATGGACATAAATTTATAAGAATAAAATTTGTAAAATTTTAAGGTTAAATAAATTTTATAATCTGTTTTATTAAGTTCAGATGCCGCATCCGAGATTGATATTTTTGGATTTTCTAAAATTATTAAAAGTAGTTAGTGCAAGTCCAATAGAAAAAGTATAATAATTATCCTTAAAAAACGAGGATATCCAAAACCTTGTTTTCATGTCGTGCTGCAGTCCTTTTCTTCATTTTAAAGCTTTTTCGTTCAATAAACTTTCTTACTATGTATTTAGTAGTATCTATAGATGGTATCCGTTGTTAAGAATATAATAAGTAATATTCTCTTTGCATTGTTGTCACATTATTATTGTTACCATAAAAAAGACGCATAATAGAGATTTTTTGTTCTTCCCATAGCCCATCAACAAAAAAGCAATACAAACTACTTTTAGTAGTTAAAATGATAAATTTCAACTTTTTACAATATTAATGCGTCAAATTTATTAAAACAATTTTATTGTTTTCATAGCTTTCTTGATACTAATATGATTTTTTTTTCAATTTATTAATATTTTAGGCTTAAATATTTCAAAAAACTGGTTCATCCAAATATCATCAATGTATATATATTTGAATCAGAAAAAAACTTTATTTACTCATAATATATAATGTTTATTTAAAAAAGTAAAGTGTGCCTATATTTGCATTTTCATGGTATATTGTAATTTTCTAAATTTAGATATACTGAAACTCAACTTAATAGAAACATTTTTTTCTGTCTTTAAAAATAAAGGCTCCAGAAGCCACGTAAATATAATCAAAGACCCTGTACTTCCATTCATCTTCCGGTAAAAACTAAATAAGTTACAAGTAGGATTTAAAGTCTGGGATCCTTTTTTTTATCTGTTGTCGATGGAAAATAACATTCTTTATGGGCGGTTTTTTATGTATGATACGTCCTAATAATCCTAACGTAATTAAAAAAGAAGCATTCCCTAATGAGCAGAAATGAGTTTACTTAAGTTTAAAGAGGTTTATATTTACATCAGTGTTGAAAATATCTATTGACAGTATTACCTACAAGTGTGAAAGCTAAAATAGCCTTTTCTCCGACAGTGTCAAATTTGTGACCAAACTTGAATTTCGCTTAAGTGATTGATCTTTAGATATATTTTTCTCATTCTAATCTGTATGCTCAGTATGTATCCAAGATCAGACCCTTCTATAATGGTCTGTCCCAAGATAAAAGAAAAATTTAAGGTGTTTAAGGGTCTTGTTATTTCTTTGAAGCAAAAGGTATAAATCTTTTTTTTTTGTTAAGTTTTAAGTGTGGTTTGTTTTTTTACATACCTATACTATAATACGTAAATGTATAAAAATGTTTCTGGTTTATCTTGCCTTTGTTCAATACCGGGATTTTAAAAGCAGATCCCAAAAACCCTAGTAACAAGACAAGAGTATTTATATAAAAACTTAAATGCCTTAAACCATGAAGACAATGGATGTCATCAAGTGCTCAGCGCATGAAGTTATTTAATTCGTAATATAAACTTTTTTGGTTTTATTTGCAATATTCTTTTTTGGCTAAATGACTAGAATTTTGATTGTGTCCACTTTCTTAAATTCTGTTTCTTTCGGTACCACTCTTTATTCTGCATTACCTGACCGCTCAAAGTAAAGGATGAGTATTGGCAGGCTTCCTTGGGAGAGCGAACGTAATTGTATTTTTGAGGCAGCTCAACCAAATTTTTGATGTCCTCCAGTCATTGAAGGTTCTTTGACAAAAATATCTGCATTTCTAGATCCATGTTTTCCAATTTGGACAAAGGAACTTGCTTGAGAAACTAAATATCAAAATGAAGAGTACTATCTTTAGCGAAATTGTGAATAAAATTAATCGTAAAAAAGAGAAGATCGTTAATGTGAAGAAGAAATAGAGTTGATGCTATTACTAAGCTCTGGAGTAACCCAGCATTGATTTGGTGAGGACTAGAAAAAGGATGATCTAAAACAACTGATATACGTCGATTTAAAAGGACTAAAGAACCAGCTGATCATTCCGAACCTGCATAAAAGCCTTGGAGAGCACAGTTCTAGGATCCTCCAAGAAAGTTAAGGGACGTATTCCAGTTGTGTGAGACAAAGGAATGAAGATGTGGTGTTTTTTTTTGTGACAGAATCCGTACTCCCTGTCATGTATAATGTTGTGTTTTCCTAAATATTTTAAAACTTAAAAAGAAGACCTAAATATTCTTAACGTGGGTGTTTTAAGTGGAGTAAAAGCCAACAGGGAACTTAATAATTTGGAGATTTGAAGGGAAATGAAAAACCTCTGCAGGCAGCAACTTTCACAGCCTAGAAACTCTAGGTAGGAAGGAGCGGTTTTCTTTATGGCAAGGTTTTCGAATTATTCCATGTAAATGTTGGCTGTGATCGATAAAAGGAAGAAGCCTGTTTGAAGAATTTGGAAGAAGTATACATTGACAGGACAGGAGACAAGAAAGTCTATAATGGAATCATTAAGCACTGCTGTTCGTTCCTATAAATTATCATCTTTACTAAGGATTCTTCTTCCTAAAGTGTTTCACTAACCAGAACTAATCAGAATCATCTTTTAATTAACCCGAATCATTGACTAAGACTCTTTAGCAAACTATTTTCCCTTTGGTATAAACAGGAATGGGAAAAGCATTTTTTCGTTAGTAAAACAGTTGCTGAAAATCTAATGTTTTTTGTGTGGTATTCAGTAGTCACAGGCAAAATTTATGTTTAAAATTTTAATAGTTTTTTTGTTGTCTTCATTCATTTTTATTTCCGACTACGCGTCCCTAACTTACTATTGCCAATACTTTCTTTAAATAAATTACCGTTTATTTTTATAAAATAATATATGACAAATGAGACTGAATTTTTTCGAAATATTTCAACCTACGCGCAATGCTTTACATAAATGCAAATGAAATATGGCAGTACAAATATTAAATAAAACATAACTCATAACATTGGGTAAAGGAATTATGATATTTTATTTAAACACCGTGGGAGTGAGCAGTAGAACCTAAGTAAATGTTTTATTTTTAGATATTAACAAACTGAATATCTTTCCAATGGTTTTCTTGAAAAACAGATTATTTTTGGACTAAATTATACTATTTATTAAACAATATTCTTTGAGTTTCTCGCCAGTTAGGAGTAATTTAAGGTAAGGTCCCAGAGTATAGTCTTGTGTACAAAATTATCAACGTTTTAGCGACAAATAAATCATCATTTTCAAAATATAAAGATTATATACTTAAATTAAAGATATTTTACATTTAAAAAAATTGGAATAATAAATGATGAATTTATTTACATAGGCTATTAACTATTACATTTCATTTTGGTTCTTGGGTGCGGTGCCTAAATATAAAAATATAAAGTGCTATTAAATATATATTTTGTTTTAGACGTTATTTATATTTTAGACGTTTTTTAAAACGTAGAAGTTTGTCATCATATCATATTTAAAGTTGCAAATTATCTATAAATCTATACATTTTTAGAAAAATATGTGTAAAAAGCTTTTTTGTAGAGAATAAAATGGCCTATCGAGCGACATCTTCTGTAGTTGAAAAAATATATGTTTTTAAATAAATATTTGTTTATTGAGGTAATCATGCAATTGCAGCAGCAGCTAAAGGCAAAGCCTGTCACATTCAAATTATAAAGAAAATTTGCCAAAAATTGGCTTACAACGTTTTACCTTTTTACGGAAAATTTTGCAAAACACTTAAAGTTCTTACGATACATTATTAAACTATGTTTTATTGTTAAAATACTTTTTTATATTTTTTTAGGTAAAATACCTTTTGTTTATAAAAAATAAAATATATCTAATATAAAAAACTCTTATAAATTTATAAAAAGTTGTTAAATCAATTACTATCATATATCTGTAAAATTTAATAAAATATATTTTTAATAACCTTATTGTAAAATATATATTTAATATTAAAAAAAATAGAAAGATTGTCAAATTTATTGATTGATTAATTGTATTTTTTTATTATTATTAGACACTTAAAAACCACAATCAATCATAAAATTGCTCTTACGAATTTGATCCTTATTAGACCTTTTTTCCATAGCGTAATTGTAAAAGACACATTTATTATTTTAAAAATAGAAAGTTTGTCAAATTGATTGATTTGAAGGTTATTTATCATTGCCTCACCGTTAACATGGGTTATTTATGTTTAATTTTTGAAGTAGTTAAAAATAAAGCTTGTAAAAAGTTTAACAACTATTAACATTTTTTTGACAAAAAACAAAGTAAAAACTAAATAAAAACTGACAATAATAAAAGTTAAATTTTTTTAAATTAAATATATTTTGAATTTTTTTCACTGTTAGCGAGAGAAATGACAAATTTGTAAATTAATTGGTTTATAAAATGAACTATATTTTTCATATTATATCGTGAGTTGCCCAGCTTACAGAGAAATACCCTTATATAACTTTTTATATTGACAACTTAGAAAGATCTATTTTTTGTTTTATGATTTTTTTTTTTGAATCTCTTATAGTTTATATTATATAGTAGTCCAAACATTCCGTGGTGGCAGGTTTCTGTCGGTAAATGTCCCGTGTCGGTTTTTTTGGGTTTTATTTCTTCTCACTCTAGGCATTATTAACACTTGCAAACAACGTTTATTAACCCGATCATACTAATCTTGAATATTTAATTTATCAGCTAACACATCTATTGGAAAAAAATCTGGATAAAAAAAATGCGAAAGTGTGTAATGATAAACTTGTAAACGCATCTTCTTTAATCTAAGCTTTTGAAAGGTTCTCTTTTGCTAAAATGTAAAAAGTGGCTTAATTCGGTGTTTTAAATATATATTTATTGCATTTATATTGGTTTTTTGGCTAATAGCCTAAAAGTTTTTCCTATTAAATTTATTACATTCGCAAAATATTTTATAATTATGTTTAATTTTTTTGCATGTTTCTTTATATTATATGTTTTTGTTAGTTAAAAACATTTTAGAGCATCGAACATAAAATTAAAACACAAAATTACTTAAATTATAAATCTGTCAACATTCATTTAATAATCACAGAATAAATTGGAACCCTTATAACATTTTTGCAAAGGAAATTTCTTCTCAAGAACCAAAAATAATACAAAGTGCTTTTTATATTATTTTACAGTAAAGATATCGTCGATTATTTACTAATGACTACAGTTTTTTGACTAGAAAATAAAACAAGAAAGTATGAAAATAGCCGTCTTGAAATAGTCATAATTTGTACGCCATTTAATCGATATATACACGATAAATAACCTTAGAAAACTCAAATTTAGCAAATTAAGTACGATTGTTTTAAGACCCCTATTTCGTTAACTTAAATAATAGTTGGTTACCTTTTCTAAATTTCAATGCCATCACAGGTTAACCTTAAATTGATTATTAAAAAAAATACTTATCAAAAAAAGTATTTAAAATATCGTTTGTTACATTATGTCAAAAATTTCAAAAACGTTTTGCGAATATCTTAAACTTAAAACCCGAATTACCTTTAATTTTAATTCTGGTTAATTTTCACACATTATTTGGCATATTAAATAACGACGTTTCATTATTAAATTTACCCAATAATATAAACCACATTTTATTTTATAAGTTTTGATTGGCGGTTGTAACATGCAGAAATAGAAATAGAAAATATGTATTATTCCGCAAAACGAAAAGCGAAAGAAAAGTTGTAAAATAAATTTGATTCAGGAAATATTATTCTTGAAACTCTCAAATTCGCTGCATTTTCTGGGAAAATTGCAAAAGTGGATTCGCAAAGGAAAGTCAATTTGTAATATTATTTTCCAAAGAATGGTTTATTGCTGTAGATATTAGGGTTTTCTTTTTTAAAATGTATTCGAATCGCATGAAATGAATTATTACGAACTTTAGAAATTGACTTTAAATATAATCTTAAATACGATAAAAACAACATAACCAAACACTTATTACATTTTTATTTGTTTTTTTTTTATCTTTAGATAGTCCACGAAGGCCGACGCCCAAGTACTATGAATGTCTTAAGCGTAGTGGGAGAAAGTTTGTTTACACGGGTCTCAAATATTTGGAAACTGGGAGGAGAAGAAAAAACTTCTGCGGGTAGCAGGTTCCAAATTATGGACACTCCGGCGATGAAGAAACGAAGAAAGCGAAGGGCCTTTCTAGTTGAAATGTAAAAGGATGCATAAAAGTTGCACTACGTCTTGCCCTGTTGGGAGCTGCCAGAGGAGGAATTAAACTGGCCAACTCCTCATTAATTAACGTAAGTTAAAGATGTTTATTTTTTGTCATAAAAGTACAAAAGTAGTAATAAGCTTAGTTCACTTGAATTTTGATCATAATGATCAAAACTGAAGTGATTAACTAGAAGTTTTAATTTTCCTGGCAATTACGTATAGACCGGGTTGAAAGCTTTTTTGTGATTAGAGCTGTTAAATTTGGTACATTATAGAAGAATGGTAATTCATCATGTTTACAATTTCCTTTTTAAAAGACGTATTTGCTGACAATGTTCAATCCCTTAAAACCAATTAAATTTTACTTTATTAAAGACAGATATCAGAATGGAACAAATATATTGTTTGACTTTTTTTTTGTTTTGAAAATTGCAATGAAAATTAATTCTAGCTGCTTAGACCTCTACCTTGAAACATTAGAAGAACCTAATATTAACAATAAATCTCAATAATATTCATGTTATTACAATATCGCTAGAAGGGTCAAAAATTAAAACGATTAATTGTGATTATTAAGAGAAGGTAATTTTTTTTCCAGACCGACATCTTCAAAGCCTTTCGAGACTAATTTTTCGGTTGTATGTAAGGTGCATAGTAACCTACTAATAACCTATTCAAAATCTTGCTTCTTTAAAAAAAGATAATAATGTTATACGTTATAATCTTCTACATTTTGGGCCCATCAATCTTCTTATGCAGATGAGTATATCAGTTTTGAAAAGAAGATTTTTAAGACCCACGTCTATTATCATATGAGATGTCTGTCTGATGGGTTGACCTATTTACATATTTTTGATACCGGCAGCCGAAAAATGCCACCACATAATATAAAATTCTTTCATAGTGACTATACACATTATATATAAGTAATATTGCATTTATACCATTTTGTTTTATTTTTGATGAAATAATTATTGCTCTTATTTATTTTTTGACCTGTGAAGTAATAGGCGAGTTTTTGTAAAATAGGGCGAAGGAACTATTACTATAAATGGCTATATTAATAGCAGCTATACTTCAAGTCTAAAATTTCTGTCAATGACGCATCGCTCGCTTTTAGAGTGCCCCGGGTTGTGTGGTGTCAGGGGAATCAATTCCAGTGGCGTATGCATTTTAGAAAATAAATGATAAAATTTCGTCAAAACATGAAAATATTTTTTACAAGCAAAAGTTATTTTCTTCACATTTTTATCAACCCTTTAATTTAGTAACAAGCCTATATTATTTTGGTATTATTCGGATTAATGAAAATGTAATTTTTTGCTTAATTTTGCACACCTCCTATTTTGAGGTCATAGAACAAAAATTTTGGGGTTTTTTTTGGGGATTTTTCAACTTTTTTCCCAAAAAAAAAAAAACATTTTTTACTTTAATTTTACCTTCTCTGATTTTATTTTGCTACATAAAAAAAAATAAAATTTTAGTCTTAACATAAATTAAAACAGATGTAAAAGCAGAACGATAGACAATCCAAGTTACACCGACTTGCCAATTCACCACCGATCTTGCAATTTCAATATTAAATACAATATTTAAACGCATTGCTTTATCCAAAATATCCACTATATAAGAAACACGAAAGCCCTAAGATCATCAGCTTGTAGAATCCAATAAGTACTTCGGGTCTTTCGTGTTCCATATTTAGGATTTCCATATCGAGAATATTTTTGATCAAACATTGCGGGTCGAGCGAAGCAAGGTTCGCATACCTTATAAAAATGTCATAAAGAAAACTATTACAACTTGGTAACGGGTCAAGATTTTTAGAATTTCGAGTTGAATTCGGACGTAAACGTTTTACCTACTTTTTATTGAAAATTAAGGTTTTTTCCTTACTTTTTAAGTGATTTTTTTTTAAATATTAAAATAGTATGAGTTTTTTAAATATGTTTTCGTGTAAATGACAGAATTTAAAGGAATATATCGTAAAATAGAATCAAACAATTTAATTATTATTTTTTTAAATACTATAAAAGGCGGCCAAAAAAAAACAGTTTCTGATTCATGTTAAACAATCGAAAAGTAAAGAGTGTGCAAAAAATAGCGAAAAAATCGCATTTTTCAGTATCCGAATAATTACTAATATTGTTTTTGCCCTTTAAAACTCTGAATACCGTACGCAAAAAACTTTTGTTAAAGTTGCACGTATCTCTGCAGCATCCAAAGTGGTTAGTTCTGGATTTCGTTTCCGAATCCCATGGTAAACATTTTTAACCATTATTCGTTCTTTAAACGTTAACTGAGTCCTTTTTTTGGAGGCGGATAACTAGTTAAAGGTTGGTTAATATTCATAGTTTACAGAATTAAAAGCACCTAAAGCCGGGTATTCACTTAGCGAACGTATACAGCCGCATGGTAACAAACGTATATGCCGTAAATGTGCGTGAATTTTGTTCGACATGCGCTCTGACATCCACATTTAACAAACGTATGCGTATAGTGTTGTTCACCTTCGTTCCGACAATTCATTTTCATTCGTATTTTATTCATATACGTATACATTCCAAAACGATGTGTGGCGAATTTCTTTTGATGTACCGACAAGTGAGCGAACCTTTCCGCAACCGAATGCATGCGTTCGTAGATAAAATTATTCACGTCCACACAAACCGAACGTATACTTTCGTTGCCGTGCGGCAGTATACGTTCGCTAAGTGAATACCCGGCTTAACAACACTATATCTTTATATACAATTATATACACTAAATAAGATAAACTATTATAAAATTGGCACAAAACAATATCTATATACTACTATTATTAGAAATTTATAATATTTAGAAAATACCCTGTATAGCAATTAAAATTTAAACTTACAAAATCTGTCCATGATCAATAATAACTAAATAAAATCATCGAACAGCACGAAAACCCTGTCGATACGCTTATTTTCAAGTCTCTTCAAGTTGTAAACTAAGGAATGTGTGTTGCCACTTTTATTGTCTTCCTGATAAAAATGATTTCAATACATATTGGCGTGCTATTTTAAGTGCGATCGCTGGCTGGTAACTTATTTTCGCGAATTATGACAACGTGGCGATGAAACTTTTGGCCGGTTCACTGTTATTGAAGCGGAAAAGTATATCATAGGCTTAAAAATCATTTGCTAGTGTTAGATTTTTATTTAGCCGCTTCGTCGGTTGGGTGGCCGGTATTAGATGAGTCACTGACAGAAATTTTGGACTTTAGGTTACATATTTACCAAAATGTTAATAAATTATAAATAAAAAAATGAATGATTTTGTTTTTTTTTGGTTCTATGCACCTTTTTCTAGAAAATGGTAATTACTGGTAGTTCGCTGTTAAATTTTAATTACCAAATAATCTTCATAAACTAAGCTATTAATATTGTCTCTGTAGCCCGCTCACTGCCATTTCTGTTGTTTGCACTATTTATACTCAAAGCTTGCTATTTACATTTTTATAAACAATAACATGGCTTTAGATAGTAGGTTAAACATAACGATCGAAAAAAAAAGTATAACATGCCTGTCTCAGATTAGCCAAATCAGCATGAGTAAGTTGTTCTTAGAATTAATATTTCCTGTATATAAATAAGTTGCCAAAAATTCTTTAAAGATTA